>JARJLF010000794.1:0-132955 GCA_029378395.1 Mycena leptocephala
AGATAATCTTGTGGGTGTACTGGCAAACGATGCAATAAGCCTGGCAAGTAAAGGAGGAATTTAAAATCACTCACTGCTATAGCAACATTGCCGCGCATCCCTCAATCCCACTGACTCTCGCCCCGCACTCTCCGCACCGACCCACTCTCGAGCTCAACTCCGCTGTTCACCGCTCCACGTTTTATCTTATCTAATCTCCGACTCCAGGACCTTATATGAATCCTCGCATTCCCCAGTATTCCCCATCCAACAACGATGTCTTCCAACGCCTTTCCCCACCTCACCTCCCTCACCGCGAGTCCCCGCGTCCTCCACGTCCTTGCCGACCTCCACGCCGCGCCGCCGCCGAGGGCCCCTACCGCACCCCCGCCGCGTCCACCGACAAATTCGTCGCCCTCGACACCGACAAATGCGCGTTCGTGTACCTGCTGCTCCGCGCAACCGGCGCGCGCCACGTCGTCGAGGCAGGCACGAGCTTCGGCCTCAGCACGATCTATCTCGCGCTTGCCGTACATCAAAACGCGGCGGGTGCCGACGCGAAGGTGATCGCGACGGAGAACGAACCGCACAAGGCAGCGCGCGCGAGGCAGAACTGGGCGCACGCGGGGCTGAGGTTGAGCCGTGGATCGAGCTCCGCGAGGGCGATCTGCGGGAGACGCTCAAGATCAATATGCCGGAGCAAGTGGACTTTTTGCTTCTTGATAGTGCGTAGTGATCGCGAGCTTGCCTGCATCTGGCTTGAGCTAACGGAGAAAATTAGTATGGACGCCTATGGCGCTGCCTGCGCTCAAATTAGTCCAACCGCATCTGCGGAAGGGCGCGATCGTCGTCACAGATAATGTGGAGGTGGAGAAGGAGGGATATGCCGAGTTGCTGGAATATATAGAGAAGCCGGAGAACGGGTTCAAGGCAACTTGCCTCCCGTTTGTGGGGCGGTTGGGATTCTACGTGTATTTGGGAGACGAGTGAGGTGGCAGTGTCGACCGGCGCGCTAGTCATGGAGAGGTTATCCATTATAAATAAAAAATAGGACTTACGCAGGACCTTTCAACTTCCGAGTTCAGAAGTTTGCAGTGTGAAGGTGGCCAATACATGCGGAATTTCCTTCTCAAGGGGGAAGAATCTGAAATTAACACGATGTTAACGTTCATCTGCATCGCATATACAACGCCGGTTTGAGGGTTTCTGTAAACTCCTCCCTTTCGACTTGGGCCAGGTACTGTACTTGTTCCCGATTTGACTGCGTTTTTTCTTGGCCGTCCGGAGGAGGTGCACGCCACGGGGAAAGATGAAGGAAGTATCGTGAGGACTACTAGCATGGACTAGTCCACTCGAGTCGGATCGACTGGAGTGTCCTCCGTCGAGGAGCTGCTCGCCATCAGGACATACCGAAGCTTTCAAACTGAGATAGTCTCTCGTAGACAGACACTTCAACAAAAACCAACGTCGTACCTCGGCTTGTTGAAATCCGGCAGATTTCGCTGTAGTGGTGAGAAAGAGAAAGAAAAGGCCAACTTCGGTGGCTGTGTCTGCCACCCCCAATTTGATCCGATACCCCGGGCCCCTCCGCCGCCAACATTCTTCAACCCAAAAATTTGCGAAAAAGTAACCAAGACTTCGGAGCAAGAGCGGCCCCGCAAGTAACCAGAATATATGCAAGGCAAATACGCGAGGCAATAAATCCAAAGGTATTTATACATCACTGACAGTCTCCGGCCGCGTTGATTGGGATACCGTGGTTTCTGTTCAACTAAATATCTGTAGATGTGGATTATCGTCGATGAAGATTAGCTCGCAAATAATATACATGGTTTCTGTGCTAAGTCGCTGCGCAGGTTAATCGAAACATGTGCTCGCTCAGAAGTCGTCGCCGAAGTCTTCATCTCCGCCACCAAAGCTGTCATCATCAAAGCCACCCCCTCCAAAGTCGTCGCTGTCACCGCTGTCACCGAAGTCGCTGTCGGAAGAGCCATCGTCAGCATCGCCAGCACCGAAATCGAGGTCTCCAGTGTCGTCGTCGCCAGTGCCGTCGTCGGGCGGGGTCTGGATTTTAAAAGTTAGAGCCACGATAAGGTGTGGATGCATGTTGTACTTACGTCGTCTACGGTGGAGTCCGCGCTCTTTAACAAGAGAATATTTGAGTCTCTATATTAAAGAATGAGGGAATATCTTACCCCATCGTCTGCGGGCGGGTCATCCTGAAAGAAAATATATAAGGCATCCGTTAGAAGCAAGCTAATGCGCAACTTACCGCCGTAGGGTCGTCTGCGGTGGTGTCTGTGGCCTATAACGAGAAGACATGAGTTGCTGTATTAAAGAATTGGGGTTGGGAAAACTTTACCCCGGCGTCGGCGTCCGGGTCAGTCTAAAAGACAAATATAAGACATATGTTAGAAGCAAAGCGCATAACTTACCGCCGTAGGGTCGTCTGCGGTGGTGTCTGTGGCCTATAACGAGAAGACATGAGCTTCTGTATTAAAAAACCGGTGAATATCTCACTCCGGCGTCGGTCGAGTCGCTATCATCATGGTTTCAGAAATATCAATCGGAAGAGAACATGTTACGCACGTCGGGTCAGTAGCGGTCGGATCCCTAGTAGGGGTTCAGCCAGATCAAAGAGCAAGAAGCAAACAAATTACGCTGTTGTGTCGGTCCCGTCCGTGTCAGTCCTGGGGTAGGGGTTCAGATAGAACACGGCAAAAATCAAAAGAAAATTACGCTGTGGCGTCATCGGCAGAGTCGGTACTGATATTTGATTTAGACTGGAAGAGAACTGAAAAGAACACTTTACGCACGCCGTGGGATCATCAGTCCTAGCGCAAAGTTTCAGACAGTTCATAGAGCAAAAGAAAACAATTTACGCTGTGGCATCGGTCGCAGAGTCGGTGCTAATACCGGGTTTAAATGGGCATATATGGGCGCAGGGAGAAAGGGGGGCAGAATACGCACGCTGTGGCGTCGGTATCATCGGTCCTAGTAGAGGTTCAGATTTTCAGCAGGCAAGAGCCAGAAGCAGAGAACTTACTGCGTGGCATCGGTGGCAGAGTCCGTGCTAATGCGATTTCTAGATTGAAATTGAATGAAAGGAATTAGGGCACGTACGCTGTGGCGTCATCAGTCCTAGCCAAAGGTATCAGAAAGGGCAACGGGCATGGAGCAAAAAAAAATTACTGGGTGCTGTCGTCGGCAGAGTCCGTGCTAAAATTCGGTTTAAACGGAATCAGGGCACAGGGCGGGGAAAGGGGCTCACGTTGTGGGATCATCAGTGGCCGTACTTTGGTCGGCTGAGTCGGTGCTAAAATTCGGTTTAAACAGAGTCAGGGACAGGGCGGAGAAAAGGGCTCACGTTGTGGGATCATCAGTGGCCGTAGTTTGGTCGGCTGAGTCGGTGCTAATGTGAACGGTATGAGGCTACGACAATCAGCGGGCGAGGAGTAATTACGATGTGACATCAGCATCTGAGGTGGTCCTGAAGAGGTTTGAGTTTCATAAATAACGCTCGGGCGCAACCAATAACTTACTCTGCGTCGCTCGCTGAGTCAGTGGTGGTGCCCGCATCAGAGGTTGTTGAGTCTGTGGTTGTAGGCGGATCCGTAGTGGTGGAGGTGTCGCTAGTGGTGGTCTCACTTGCGGTGGTGGCCGTGGTCTGAGCAGCCTTGGACTTCGCTGCTGCCCCTGCTTTCGCAGCGCCAGATCCGGCTTTTTTGGCAGCGGCAGCGGCCTATGAAGTATGTCAGGAAATATGCACAATCAGTTGGATGCCAGACTTTAGACGCAGCCGCCTTCTGTGCTGCTGCAGCCTTTATTGAATACAATTTTAGCATTTGATAAACTCAAATCACTCTGATAACAAACCTGGGATGCAGCCGCCTTCTGTGCTGCTGCAGCCTTTATTGAATACAATTTTTAGCATTTGATGAAATTTTAAATGGAGAACGACCTGCCTTCGAAGCGGCAGCCTTCGATGCAGCTGCGACCTTGGATGCTTCGGCCTTTGCAGAGGCGACAATCTGTGCAAAAATGTCATTATGGGGAGGCCATATCAGACTTTTAGAACAAATGCCTTGGATGCCTGAGCTCCAGCTGCCGAAAGAACCTAACACTCAAGTCAGACAAACTAGACCATTGAGGCTCTCCGAAGCACAAACCTTGGATGCCTAAAGGATCAAATGTAAATCAAAATAAACTTTCAAGTAAAGTGTTTGGGGACGTACTGCCGCAGCCTGAGATTTTTGAGCAGCGGCGGCCTAAAACGGGGTCTGTTAGCATTACTATTGTATGGAGGAAGATGAATGAGCCATACGCTAGCTGCTGCCGATGAGAGAGCCGCCTATTAACGAATTGTCAAGGTTAATACAATCTCAGAGGCGTCTGGTGAGATCTTACTTTAGCACTGGCCTGAGCCTTAGTAGCAGCGGCAGCACTTGTAGCGTTTTTAGCTGTAGAAACGGCCGCGGTAGCATTGCACGCTCCAACAACAGCATTTCCAACTCCGGATGCCGTGGTTAAGAAGCCCTGCATCGCCATCGTGAACCTCCGCTAAACCACAAGAGATTTCTAAATGAACCTTCAAAGTTGCGAGATCCTTCGACACTGTGGTGTCAGAGCTACATCACAATCCGATTAGGGAAATCCGAAGTCTTGGAAAGAGTACATACCTCTTTATTTGGCTGAGCACCGAGAGTGCCGACGACAGCCCGGACGATAAACCGGTCGCAATGTTGGAACACTGTGGGTCAAATATGAGCAGAGGTCGGGAAAGAGAAACCAGGAGCGGCGCACCGCAGCGTCGTTCAGAAAATCTAGAGCTGCACGAGCTTCGATATGATTATCCAAATGAAGAGGAGCTGTCGACAGATATAAAAGGCTCGTATTGATAGCGGCAGGAAGTGGACATACCAGCCTCCGTCTTCAAGACGGAAGCCGCCAGCGCGGCGACGAGAAAGGTGGCAGAAAACCGTGTCATATTGAGGTTCGTCGAGAAACAAAGAAAGTGTGACCAGGCAAGCTGGAGAAATAAAGGCAAGCGTTGAACCAAAGACGAGACTGAAAAAAGTGAAAAAAGGACCCAGCCGGGAAACGATAATGGATGGGAACTGGAGTAATGGGTGCTTTTATGAGGCCGACAGAAGCGATGCACCACACAGTGCACTGTCAACTGCCATGAGGAAAGATTTTTGAACTTTGACTATTATTAGGACTGCCATAATTACGGGTCGCAATGATTATTGCGCCAACCCCAGCTGTAAAAAACCGAGCGTTTGAGAACATGATAGACGATAGAGCACAAAGAGACTTGGCATACAGTTGGCGTAGCCCATTTCTTGGCCATTGTACGATGCTCACAAGGTGAATTTTGCGGAGTTTATTCTGTCAGATCTGACTGATGGATCGATAGGCGGTAAGCTGACAGAAGTCAAATGTACAAGTACAGCCTGACCTCAAAAGGCCACCTTCAATCAACCATCTGCCATGATGAACGGCGAAGTCTGCGCCCATCTGTCATCAGGCGCTCACTGAAAGATTCATTACATTAAGAGGAGACGGACACACCGGGGACGACGATTGGCAAACGCCGGCTGTGGATGTACCTCGAGGCTTGCATGCCAGGTGGAGACGTCGCGACAGCCGAGCAGTTGTATTCAAGAGCTCCTTTGAAGGCATTTTGAGAATAATGGATGCATTGTAAGTTACTAATCGCCTAAATAGGAACAAAGCGGAGTGAGGAAACTCTGTAGTAACTTAGTCGGTGATTGAGCCAGGGGGATCTGGAGATGATTATCAAAAAAGACGAGTATGTGCATTTGTGAGGAGGCGGACCATTACCAGACCAACGTTCCAGGCGTCACCGAGGCCCGGCGGTTTCTAGACGCTCAGGTAAGCACGGAAATATTGGAAGATGAGCGCAATTGATCATGCGTCGAATGATACTTAGCCAAGCAAATTTAAGAATTACGGTCACCAGGCGTCTCGGCCATATGCAGAAGAGACCAAATATCTCAAAAAAACTTGACCACTCTATAGGGCCATATGCATATGCGCCACCTGAAGGGATTGGACGAATACACCGGCAGACACCGCATGAAAGAATGAGAGTTAAAGATGGTACTAGTAGCAGAGATGCGTATCGAATCAGCAGTGAGCTGTCGCCATGGAAATCAGACAACTTACGACTCTTGCTGCATCGCTGAGCGCAGCCGGTCAAGAATAAATGGTGGTCAGCCTAAATATTGTCTCGAGAGCGTGATAGGTAGATCGTGTGTTGTCTAGACAGCCAGGCTATACGAAGTGGAGGTGAATATGGGCTAATGAGCCGGAAGAAATCAAGATTCAAGCTCCGCTTTCCATCCAAAAACAGCCTCACACTGAGTCAACCGCGCACAAACCTCGCGGACTCTCGCGTCATCACAGTTCGCGACGGAGAACCGGATCCAGCGGTCGTCAGATTTCTCCAATTTAGGATCACAGAAAAATGCCGCTGGAAGGAGGACAACACCCAGCTCTTCCGCGAGGCGCTGGCATACCTCCGCCGACCCATGTCCCGGGAACGGGTGTCGCGCGAACGCAAAGTAGCCACCAATGCTGCCTATAACCCATTCCGCGGGTAAATGGGCCTTGAAGAGCTCGCGACGCGCCTGGAGAGCGAGCGCTGTCTCGATCACGCCGAGTCGCAAGGAGGCTAGGATTGGCGCGATGGCCAGCTGGATGGGACGGGGCGGGCAGATTTGGAGGCTGTCAAGGATCGTGCCTAGTGCCTTTTGGAATGTCGGAGATGCGACGACCAGTCCCAGTCGGTGCCCGGGAACACCGTATGACTTTGAGAAAGAAAATAGATGAATGAAATGTGTGTGCCACGAGGGTTCGGAAAAGAGCGAATGTGGTGGGAGTTCCGTGGTGATAAAGTCTCGGTATGTTTCATCGATAATGAGAGCGATACCGTGCTCATGGGCTAGATGAGAAAATTCGGCGATCAGTTCCGGGGAATAGGTAGCTCCAGTCTATTGCTGATCAGAGCGGAAATCCAAAGAAAATATCGTAATACGCACAGGGTTATTCGGCGTGACTAGGACAATTGCCCGTGTTTTGGGTGTAATCAATGCCTTACATTCGGAGGCAGACGGAGTGAACCCATCCTCTGACCGCGTTCTCAACGGTATCGTAGTAATATTGAGCATGCTCAACGTCATTCTGCAACGACGTAAGCATGATCTGATAAAGGATCGCAGGAGTTTATTACTGATGGTTGAAATACCTGAAAAAAATATTTTAAATTGATTGAAAGGTGCATAATCCCGAGCACGAACCATGGACGGGGAGAATAACCTCATCGCCTGCATCAGCGAGAGTCATAATTACTGCAACGAACGCAAGGTTGCAACCGGAAGTCAGCGACATGTCCTCGGGACTGATATGAATCCCATTCCCGTAAATAGTGCGCATCTCGTCTGCCATGGCTTGACGGAGGGCGAGTTCTCCTTCCGAGGGGCAGTAACCAAAGCTGCCGAGCGACGATGACGCGCAGCCAAAGCAGCTTGCAGCGCCGGTTGGGGGGGACGCCGGGAACACCCCTGTAAGTCCATTAAGACGAAGAATGACAGGCGAACTTGAAAAGCGAGATGTACTGCGACATATCGAGAAGAGGTCCGTGGGACAACCCATACTTCGCCGCCCAGGAGTAGGCTAGGGGAATCCTGAAAACCGAAAATGAGTTTCGACCAATACTCGAAGAGGCTCTTACGGAGGCGTTATTGTATTCAATACACCGCGAGAAAGCCTGAAAGAAAGGTCCATGAAGGTTCGGGTCAAAGTACAGCAGACTCCGGGTCGGATCAGATCCGACCGCCAATGTTCGAAACGCTGGGGGAGATAGATTTTTGGATCATTTCTTGATCATTTCTTTGAAACCACTATCCACTCCCTCAACAGCAGCTTTGTCAGTTATATTATTAAGGTCGTACCTCCTTGGCCTTCAAGAAAAACTACTGTCTGTTGCAAAGAGAGGGTAAAAATGCAATGCCCTCGAATTGAACCGCACAACTATTTGAAGGCAAACGAGCAGACTATTTGCGAATGGCGTACAAGAAACCATCGAATCCTTTCTCCCCGACGGTATGAATTGTGGTCGCTTCAACTTCTGCATCGTCCTTGATATACCGAAGAGTTTACGGACACCTTCGACGCGGGGATCTGTATTGGTTGGATCGACGGGACTTCCCTTTCTGCCGACGTTGTCGACAATCTGCCAGTAGTTGTCAACAAAGGTCTTCTGATATCAGTGAGGTCTGAATAACGCACTATAATACCTCGACTGCGTACGAGCCGCTTTGCCTCGATAAAATAGTTGGTATTATTTTGCTTGTCAGCGTCGATGAAGACAAGGTCGAAGGGTGTCTCGGGATGCATTTCCTGCATGGAGGCGTGTGCGGGACCGACGATGACCTTGACTTTCGAAGATAGTCCCGCTTCTTGACGTTCTCTTCGAGGACCTGGAGGGGACATCAGGGACACAGATAAAATAACTAGCATTTACCTGGGCATGCAACGGCTCCAGTTCCAGAGTTACAACCTCGCCGTCTCGGGAGAGCGCGTGCCATCCATATCGCAGAGTATCTGGTGATACATCAGCTATTTCGAGGACTTAACTTGTAGATTACAAAGTCACCCCGCGAGACTGCCGACTTCCAGAACGCGTTTCGCGTCGATGGACAGCAGGACTAGGTTTAGGAACTTGCCCAGAGCGGGGCTGACAGCAATGTCATACTCGATGCCCTTCTCTTTTGAATTCGTCTGCACAGATTCGAGAATGGGATCTTCTTTGATGAGGAAGGAGTTGTGGTACTCGTCCGAGCGGGTCCAAAGTTCGAAATGTTCGGATGACATGACTGGTTTGGTGTGATTTGGCATTCAATCGGCTAAAGGAATGGGATTAGTTGTAAGGAGCCACACGACTCTTTTATAGGTCTTGATCTCTGACTCGGATTATCCATCACCCCTGTGATTATTATCATTGCCCCATGTGGTAGTTTCCCCAAAATTTCTCTGGTGGCGGGCCGATTTTCCTTACCTTTCGCGTCGAGAAAAATTTGGGACGCGTATCTATTTATCGATAATTGGTAGATCAGATCTTGGGTTGTTCTGGAATGCATCGCGTACACGATAAATCGAATGGTAGTTTTGTGACACTGCTGTGACCATGCTACCACATAGGGGGTTCACTCTCGGAACATATCTTTCCACATTTGTATCAGACAACTCTGAAAGTATTTTGGCGCCTAGAAGGGATGTGAAATTCTGATGAATTTATAGAGAACCTATAAGTCGCGATCACTACCTCTCAGAAGGAGTACAATGATTGTATCGCCGCCTAAGGCTATAAGAAAAGAAGGTTAATAATTGTGTTGAAACTTCAGTCCGGGAATAGAGAGGCAATTAACGATCGAAAGAGTACTTTGTAGGCACGCACGATCCTTGAGCTGGGACATTCATTTAATTTACATTCGTGTGATGAACACATTCGACCGAACTACTTACGAACGGCATACAAGAAACCATCGAATTCTTTCTCCCCCACCGTATGAATCGTGGTCACTTTTGTCTCTGCGTCGTCCTTGATATAACGCAAGAGTTCATGGACCCCTTCGACTCTGGGATCGTTGTTGGTTGGATCTGCAGGACGTCCGCTTCTGCTGCCATTGTCGACAATCTGTCCAGAAGTTATCAGCAGATGTCTTCTGATATCAGTGAGGATCTAATAAACGCACTATGATACCTCCTTTGCGTACGAGCCGCTTCGCCTCGATAAAATAATCGGTATTATTTTGTTTGTCGGCGTCGATGAAGACAAGATCAAAGGGTGTCTCGGGATGTATTCCCTGCATGGACGCGCGCGCGGGACTGACGATCGCCTTGACTTTCGAAGACAGTCCCGCGTTCTTGACGTTTTCTTCGATCGCCTGGGCGATGAGATTAGTGGCACCGATGAATCAAACAACCGTCGACGCTGGTACTCACCTGAGCATGCAACCTCGCCGTCCTCGGGGAGAGCGCGTGCCATCCATATCACGGATCTGGTGTATACAATCAGCTACTTCGAGGACTACTATTGGTTGGAACTTAATCACTCTCCGAGACTGCCGACCTCCAGAACGCGTTTCGCGCCAATGGACAGCAGGATTAGGTTCAGGAACTTTCCCATCGCGGGGCTGACAGCTATTTCATTGTCGATGCCTTTCTCTTTCTGAATTCATCTGGACGGATTCGAGAATGGGGTCTAGTATGACGAGGAAGGAGTTGTGGTACTGGTCCGAGCGGGTCCAGAGTAGTTCTGGCGATACTGGACTTATCATGGTTAGCGATTGTAAAGTCTCAGAGTGCTACACGACTCTTTGTAGGCCTTTATGTGGACCGTCATCCGCAGTTCTTATCTGCGACTTCATAACTGGACTTGCCACTACGATGGTGTTTGTTGAATGGCGGAAGAATATTAATGGACCAACACATGGTACTGTTCGCAGCGATTATTGCCTGGATTATAGCCGAGAGATCATTCTATAACAGAATTCTCGGTTGCTGTAGTGTGGAAACAGCTTGGAGATTCCTTTCGGTTCAACGACTCCGGCAAAGTTTTTTCGGAAGGGTTTCTGGAAAATACGATGGCCATTCAGTTGCGTTACGGAAACCACGTCCAATAGATGTGGGTTATGAGGTAAAGCAGAGACTCGGAATTCCATCACGACATTCGCGAACAGTGCAGAGTTTCTTGCGAGAATCAAAACAGCACTTGACACTTGACGAGTACATTAAGGCTTCCGTAGACGGTGGAAGTTTTTGAGCGCCTACGGGCATACGGAAAAAAAAATTGTAAGACGTGCAGGCCATGGAGTGGAAGTAAAACCACACAAGACTCGAGATGTCAGTGGCAAGTGGGATCTTGAGACGTTCAAGGTCGGGACCATAAAACCTGGCATTGGCCTGAATTTTGGTCGCGACGTGCTTAAGCTCGTTCATACTCAGTTCCAGATGCACCGCAACGAATCGAACGCTTGACAAGAAAAATCCTCGTTATCATCATCAACATAAATTTGTTCCTGTTCCTGAATACACTGAATGAATATTCAAAATATACGACATCTATCCAGACGGCGGCGGCCCAAGACCGCGACGCTGCTCCGCACGAGCACCCTGCAGCCCTTGGATCTCGGTACGTATATCAGCCCCCTCCTGTCCCACTCCGTTCATTGACTCCAGGTTTGGAAACAAGGTGTGCAGAAACTGGGCAACAGAATGAATCCTTGGGACTCCGAGATCCTCAAACCATATGAGTTTGTGGTAAAGTGTGAGCTCCCGGAGACGGTGGACGGGGACAGGACATGTTTCGGTCCCGAATTCGATGGTTAGGTCGAGCGAGATTGTTAGTTGGACAAGGCGGGGGCAGTGTTTGGCGATGTGGATCAGAGAACTGGCAGAGGGAAGACTCACATCCTCATCCAATGGGTGACGAACAATGATGTCCAGCTCCAGGATTTCCAAACGCGGACATGCGGCGGCTAAAGCAGCGACCGCATCGTCGGACATGTTCAACCGAGGACGGACTGTGAGACGCAATTCACATAAATGCGGGACAGAGTACAAGCCCGAGAAGAGATCTGCAAATCCACCGGATCCGGGGTCGTCGAATTTTATGGATAATTGTTCCAGCGAGGAACGCCATTGGTGGACGAGGAGATCGAATAGGGATCTCCAGTGGTTCGTGCGCCAGTCCCTGGTCTGGTCGAATGGGGAGTAGGGCCCAAACTTAAAATCAAGGACTAGCCGCCGTAGCTGAGCAGTTTTGACACCAGCGAGAAACTGGTGGATGAAGTCGAATTCCCCAAGTATTTCCAACTGGTTCAATGCTGCAAAGGCATCGCCTGGAAGGTTCAGCACGACTGAGGCGTCGAGCTCTTCCGGAAGATGCAACACGAGGGAGCTGATAGTTTGTGTAGACATTCCAACGAGAGCTGTCGCAATCCGTTGCAGCGAGGTGCTGTATGCGGGTTCTAAAATTGCCAAATGGCGCAGATTGGTGAATCGCGGAATGAAATCGAGAGTCATGGTCGGGAATTCGCCTTTCAAGGTGAGCTCTTCAAGTGCGTCAGGAGTGGTGTGTGAAAGAAACATTGGGAATGTAGCGCCATCTCCATACCCGGGACTAGCCACTAACTCCACGGAGCGGAGAGTTGGCGACGACAGCAAAATAATGGATCCACCAAGACCATAGGTATTAAATATCGACAGTTTCTGCAGTCGCGGTAGCATCGGACCTGAATGCAATTTCGCTATAAGCATGAAGACCGAAGGGTCCAGGGGGACCGCGTGGTGTGTGAATCTCATGGAACGCACTCGGGCTGCGTTGTGGTCGAAACGAACGAACTCTGTTGAGGTCAAAGGACCAACGAGGGTCTAGATTCCACTCGGTAAATATTTGAGTAGCTCAATGCCAATGAGGGTCAGACGAACATAGAGATCGGGCCAGTTTGGTATTTTCGTCAAGCTGGGCAGGAGTTTTAGGAGCGGAGCAAAGTTGGTCAGATTTCTCCACAAGACATCCAGCGCAGGTTCACTGAGTGCCTTGCAGGTGAGTGCCACGGCGACTAAGGAAGCGTTGGCACGCAGTTCATCTGGCGCCTCCCCAATAAATTCAAGAACCTCGCAGACGATGTCATAGTTTTGAAGAAATTCGATGCTTAATGCGCTGGGGGAAGGCATTGAGCGTAGCTGTGACATGTCACGGTTACGGGGAGTCACAGAAAGTCTTTAGCCAAAACATTCATGGCGTACTTTGCGATTGATGCAGACGAGGTACAGTAAGGGCCTTCGATTCTCTTCTTGCACGTACTGAAATAATTTTTAGCGGTTAGAGGAAGGACCGGAAGGTTTGCAGTTTAAATGCAAGTCTGTCGCAAAGTTAGCGAAGTCTGTAGTAAATTCTGACCTAAATCTCAGCTTTTCTAGGGGATGCGGGCAACGGGAATCAGAGTGGCGCGCGCTCTCCAGGCCTTGGAAATACCGATAGAGGTTCTTTTGCGTCTGGTTTGAGGTTGACTGAATGTATAATCTCGTCACAGGATACTTGCAAGACCAAGGCAAGCCCTCTGGCGGATTCTGGACAGTAGAATACTACCAATGTTACTTCGACGTGGACACGAAGACTGTGCGGAATTTTCCGTCTCGATGAACTTTTCCCTTTAACAGGTCTGAAAACAGGTCCTCCGACGGTGCTACTCGACGCTTCTCCCGTCGTCCTCAGACTACCTTTCAACGCACCTCAACCCCGCGGATCTCTACGGGCCATTCTGGACGCTAACCACCCTCATCTTTACCCTCTTTCTGTCCTCGAGTCTTGCCGCAGCCATCACTGCATACCTCTCTGATGCAGAAGCAAAATACGACTACGACTTCGGGCTGTTATCGATCGCTGTCCCGCTCGTGTATAGCTATGGCCTCGCTCTTCCCATTGTGCTGTGGGTGGCCCTCCGCTACCTCGGCGTCGGCGAGTGGAGCGTCGTCGAGGCCATCGCGATCTGGGGCTACAGCATGTTTGTCTGGATACCCGTTTCGGTGCGTGCTCTTATCCTAGTCATTACACTCGAATCTAAGTCTTCTTAGATCCTCGCGGTTATTCCCGTAGCCGCCGTGCGCTGGTCCCTCGTGGGCGTCGCATTCGGGCTATCGGGGTACTTCCTCGTCCGCAACGTGTACCCCATTCTCGCCTCCGTGCGTCCCCATCTAAACGTCTTACTTGACCGCTTACTTGAAGTGCACCCGTTGCAGGCAGAAGCCAAGGCGACTCGCCTCCTCATCATCGTTATCGCCGCTCTCCATGCCGGCCTCGCGATCACGTTCAAAGTGCTGTTCTTCAGTTACTATATCGTCGTGAAGGCGGCTGAGGATGCCCCGGTGTCCGAGTCAAGCCCGCCCAGCGCGCCTGGGACTGAGACCAGTGTGCCGGAGATGTTGAAGAGATTCTTCTTCCCGTGAACGCCAAAAACTGTGTGCTTGTACCTAATAGAGAGGTTTCGTTTCGTGGAATACTTTGTAGCGAGCTGTACTGATAGCTGTAAAATAATTGTTGTATTTAGCACACGAAAGTCAACAGGAACCACCAATGCCCGTGGGCAGGAAATATATATCCTCTGCGAGAAATAATGCAAATGCTCCAAATCAAGGTCATCTCCTTCCTTTTTGGGTCATCATTTGGTCATCGTCCTCGACAATAAGCGCATCCCGGCACAGGAATCTGAGAAGGTCTACTCACAGCGAGAGTCTTAAAGACGAAGGATCAAATCAGGCAAAGAGCGACGACGTATCCATAGTTTGTGGAAACACTGCGTCTCAGGCCTTAAAAAAAGTTTGTAGATGATGCTCATGCCGGACGCTTGCGAGAGCGCAGGAACACGCTTGCGAAGGTCGGCGATATAAAAAAGACTGCAAAAGGAACGATACGATTCCTCCTTGGATATCCAGCAACATTCCTATCTACGACCGCCGACTTTCAAGTCGCGCCTCGGCCTCCGCAAACATATCCGGTTCGCGCCGCGACCACGCATCCCACGTCCCGTCCGACACGGGTCGCAGGTGCACGTAGAACCGGGGGTCGCCGAAACCGTCCTCGCGGAGGCGCTGTAGCGCCCATCTGTAATCCGTCTTCGCCCCCGTGACAAGCACAAGGCAGCGGAGGTGCGGACACGCGTGGAGGAGGCCCGCGAGCGCGCGCCCATGCCGGGTAAGTTATGATCCGGGAGCGTCTCGTAGTCGACCGCGAGGTGCGTGAGCGCGGGGAGGGCCGCAAAGACGGCGGAACAGTCGTGCGGGAGGGTTTCCGAGAGGCCGAGGTGCGTGAGGGAGGCGGCCCAGGGGTAGATCCGCCGGGGTGGATGGAAGCTTGAACCCCGATACAAGGAGGCGCTGAAGCGGTACCTGGGCGAGGAGCGGCGCGAGGGTGACGGACGAGTGATGGCACCCTACTCTCACGACACCTGTGCAGACACGGAGAACACGGTGGACGACGGACAACTGGATTGAACGGTCGAAGTAAAGATACTTGACGTGAACCGCAAAAAACTTTGCTGGGCGGGCGTCGATGGTCGCAAGGAACCGAGGGACGGGGTCCGCGCCGTTGAACGATTGCAGGAGCGAGATGCGCTCGTATATCAAGGGTTCGATCCTACAATGGAATATAAAAGTAGACGTCGGGAGACTGGACATTCGACTAACCAGCTCTGTGCGCGCCGACAAACTTGCGGGAGAACCAGTGCTGTATCCCCCATATGCTGATGCGTCCAGTAATCCGGTATATCGTTCGCTGCCGCTAGCTCGAAGATCTCTCGCTCCAGCTCGGGAGGCAAGATGGGGTCGCCTGTGATTACCTCCCGGACCACCGGTGGTGCAGCGAAAACCGGAGC
Source organism: Mycena leptocephala (assembly GCA_029378395.1). Classification (NCBI taxonomy): domain Eukaryota; kingdom Fungi; phylum Basidiomycota; class Agaricomycetes; order Agaricales; family Mycenaceae; genus Mycena; species Mycena leptocephala. Next base: position 15,444 of record JARJLF010000794.1, read on the forward strand.
AGGAGGCACGCGGGAGAATCGTCTAAACACCTTGTCTACCTGGACAGCAGAACATTGTCATCGGTGCTGAAATTGCGACACAGAAGCTTACCTTTTCTTGAATCTTCTTCATTGCTGGTGAGCAGAAAGTTCGTGGACGGGCGATGACGGACAGGGGTTGCTTGTCTCATTTAAGCGGGTCGAGGCAGTGTTACTGGCAGGCTCGGCATCCTCCTCCTCCTCCTCCTCCGCGCTTCTACGGTTTACCATATACAAGGCCCTTCACCGAGATTGGGATCCAAAGGCAGAACAGGTCACCTAGAAGAGACGCTGTCAACTTCACAAATGACTGGAAGGCCCGAATGACAAGCAGCTATCGACTTTTGGCGGCGAAATGGACGTCGAGGGGGAAGAAAGTCGACGACGGGTCGAAGCAAGGCAGGCGTCGAGAGTCCAGGATAGTCGACACCATGGTGGCAGACCAAAAGTCGCCTCCTTCCTTTTTGGGACATCGCGTCCTCCACAAACTCAGCGTTCAGCATTCAGACAGTAATCCATGGCCAGCCACGGTTCATTATTGTGCGGAATACATTTCGGTGGGTGTTTTAAAATCTAATTCGAAGCTCGTATTTCTGTGCCAATAGACTAATAGTGCGAGGATTCGCTTTGAAAATGCAAATCCGCCGGTCTCCCTGCCTTTAACGCGTGCTTGGGCTTGGGAACAGCCCCACATCTCGACTTGAGGGGTTGATCTTGCACTTGCGAAGAGACTCCATGTCTCCGTTTCGAGGTCGGTGAAAGCTAATAGGCAAAGGGATCGGGACCGGCGGAAATTGGATGAAGTCCGGCTCACGACACGCGTCATTGGGAGCAGCAAAAGCCGGACTTGACGATGGAGGGTGCTTGACAATGATAGGACGCTTATGGCGATCGCGGGAGAAACCAAAGAACAGCAGAAAGCAAGCGTAGACTCGGACTTGGAGCAAGAAAGATAACGAGAACGGGAAGCAAGCTAGCGATACACTGTAGGCGGGGCGAGTCACTTGCGGATTGGGCGAACAAAGGAAGGCGTTGGGGGGATATGCTTGAAGATTGGAAGGAGTAATGGAACACATGTTCTTGACAGACGACGAACTATTTGACGGTGACCGAAGTGCAAGTCGAATCCAGGGTATCGGAGGGGGAACCGGTCGGGACGGGCATGGCACGGGGCGAGGGGCGGGCGGTAGCAAAGAGTCTGCAGTCACGTCTGTCAAGATAGTCAGCTCCGAGACTCCAAGAAAAAAGGCATCGAGGTATCGCGACGCCATGGCTTAAGGAGGGTTAACGGTCGAGGACAGGATGCGGGTAGGCCCAGGATCGCTGGCAAGGGGAGGGTCAACGGGGGCCTGCGACGAGTGTCCGGAGAAGTGAGCGACGTCTATCAAGACAGTCAGCTTTGCGACTCCGAGCAAAGGAAGAGCGCGGAGCAAAAGACAGAGGCCGAGAAGGGAGGAGGAGCGATGGATGAGGAGCGGGGACTAAAGAGCATGAGTCTGCGACGGAGAGTGAGTGAGCGCCATCATCATCAAGACGGGCGCGCGCGCACCTGCTGAGGCGAAGGGGGAAGAGAACGTCGGGAGTCTACGCGGACTGCCAGCTTACCCACCAGCATTCGGAGGTCCGCTGCTATGAGTCAAAGTCGGAGTCGGATCCTTGAGGCAAGCACTCGGGGCACTCCGCAGACTGCATACTGCAAAGGCCTGGATATATGAGAGGAAGAGAAAGAGAAAGATCTGCGTGGTGTCGTGGTGTCCGTGAAAGTGAAAGGGAAGGGGAGACGCGAGCACCCCGTGCCCTCGCCATCGCCGTTCGGGGCGCAGCAACAGTGCGTCGTCTTGGACGCACACGCCCGCGCTGCCGGCGCGGCGCGCTTGTGCCCGTCCTTGTCGTCGTCGCAGCGGGTTGAGGTGTGAGCCGCGGACGTAGTACTGTGCATGGAGAACGTTGTCGAGGTGTGCGCAGTCGAGGTTGCCGAGGTGTGCGCAGTGAACGAGGACGTGTGCGCGACGAAGAAGAGCTGCTGGATCAGGCCGTCGAGGGCGATGTTACGGCGTGGCTCGACGAAGAGCTGCTGGGGCGAACGGATGACGATACGGCAGCGCTTCTGGACCAGGCAGTCGAGGAGAACGTTGCTGCGCTGCTGGAGTGGCTCGAAGCGAAGACGAGTTAGAGAGGATAACAGCGCTGCTAGAGTGACCACTCGACGAAGCGTGCGCTGGAGGCTGAGCGCGAGTGCGGCACCAATGAGAACCAATTATACGGTTTTATTTGCACTCTGGGAGAATGACATGAGCGGGGGCATTATGGGAGAGAGAGAAACGAACGATTGTGAGGGTGGACGTTGCTTGACGTCGGGAAGGCGCTGCCCGTTCTTCGTCCTTCCTTCTCCCTCCTCTCTAGCCCACTCCGCTCCAAAGATCACAAAATCATCCTTCGTTCCCGATCCACCGCGTACAGAGGAGGAAGGGCTTGGTCTTGATCTCTGGACGATGGGAGGGATGCGAGGTCCTGCCTCTCGCCTTTGTCCCGCGTCGGCTTGTTGTCGTCCTCGTCCGCGACCGCCGTCACCGACTTGCCCACCGCCCAGATGGACCGCGCAGTCGCATGCGCAAGGAGAGCGATGGCGGTCGATGCGCCGTAAACACGGGATGCCTCTGCTTCTGCTTCTGTTTCTTGCGGAGGCCATCTTAGCTCCACCAGAGGAAGACCCGTGGGCGTCAGGAGCATACGCGTGCCTCGTTGTGAGGCGGGCTGCGTTACGGCCGCATCGAGGATACTGCGATTTGGGGGCCTGGTACGAGACGAGTGCGGGGACAACAGGGTGTGGAGGAGCTGGGAAGGACTGGAGCGGCAGCAAAGCAGAAGCAGGTTCAGATACAGGGGCTGGGCTGTGGGATGGGGGGAGCGAGGTGGTCGCCGTCACTCTGGTCGTCTTCGGCCGCAGGACGATGATCGACGATGCAATGCAAAGTCCAGGACGATCGCCCGCCCCTCGCCTTTGTCCCGCGCCGGCTTGTCGTCCTCGTCCTCGTCCACGACCGCTGTCACCGACTTGCACATCATCTTCACGAGGTACCGCATCGGCAGGCGCGGTCGATGCGCAAGTCACGACTGCCGATGCTACTGCTGCTGCGGGGGCCATCGTAGCTGCGCCAGAGGAGCCCGTGGGCGTCAGGAACGTGCTCGTTGAGGTCGGGGGCAAGCGGCCCATAGTGTAGGGGCCCTGGTTTGTGGGACAGGCACGACGGGAGCCTGTGGTGGTCCTCGTCATCGGACACGGGATAGTCGCCGGTATCCCGCCCGTCTTGGGCTTGAGGGATCTTGGATGTCAGGCAGAGACGGCAATGAAGGCGTCCGCGATGGAGAATGGTAGGCCGTGGAGGTCGCCGGGAAGGACCTTGCAGTGAGTCGTATCGTGGTGTCGAAACACACAGGCGGGATGAGCAGGGTCCTGCAGCTGGTTGGCGCCGCAGGGTCTACCAGGAGGTTATGGACCGGGAACCGCCGTGAAGGTCTTGCTTCGGAGAAATCCCCGCGAGTAGCTGGAAGGTCGCGATGAGTCGCGATCCACGCTCTTGTGCGAACGGGTCATGGTCAAGAGGCGGTTTGCGGCAGGAGCGTACGAACACGGGGAAGATGTAGAGGCGAAGGAGGTATTCGTGTAGTTCATGGTCCTAATCGTGAATGAAGAGACAGGGATGGTATCTTGTGACACGGCGCGAAAGACGCGATTGAATAAAGGGTAGTATGAATGCGCTGGAATGAGACGGTAAGTCAGCAATTGCAAGGCTCCAAATGATGTGCATTGAGCGCACTTTTTTTTTTTTGGTCGTCTCAAGGTGAGTCTAGTCTCTCATAGACAGACACTACAACAATATTGATGCTCGTACCTCGCATGTTATAAGGTGAGTCTTGAAGAGGAAAATGGACGCTTCAGCCTTGGAGGAAGTCTGGTACTGCAGAAGGGAGGCCCAGAAACCAGTCCATTATTGAGCGCCCCTTATGCGGACTGGGGATCCTTGGAATAGTGTATTCGTGTGCAAGAACAGCTAGTCCATAAATTCGAGGATACTGGTTCCATTGTGGAAAAAAATTGAAGCCAAGTCCTTTTGTTAAGACACCAGTGCAGGCGCGTTGAGAATATCGTCTGTAGAGAAGCGGCAAACTCTGAAAGCGATTGGATCATCAAGTTGATTCGGCGCTCTTCGGCCGGCGGCGGTCGGACTCTTCGGAAGTTGAATTCAACTCACCCAGAATATTCCGAATTCGAACTTATTCCAACTCTTTCAAGGTTATAACCTCCTTGTCAGAGGCATAATCCTACCATTCATCCATTTTATGTCTTTCGAGATCAGCACAAATTTCTCATGCCGGGCCTGCGCGCTGAGCGCTGAATTGAACTACAACGTTCAATTTTTAAAGAATCAAGGCCAACCCCGTACTTCATGGTGGCCATCCTCAAATTAAAAGTGATCACATTTTCACCAGTCTGCCCCGGTCGCGCGAGGCTACTTATTGTCTATCTTCAACGAAATATAATAATCGAAGAAGGGTGAGGGGTGTTGTCCAGTGGATTGCACGAGTTATTTTGGCGATGGCCATGAACGTCTGAACATCTGCAATAATTCAATTCTGTGAGCACTGTCTTGAGACACAATTTTTTTCAAATGATTCATCCGGAAGTGAGCGTGCACTGAGGGTGCTGCCAGTGCTGATGGGACCGGTGAATGCCGCAAAGGAGAGAATGTTGAAGCGGATTGTGGAGTTCTATACGGGCTCGAACTTGAGAGCCTCTTGATTACTTACCCCAGTAGTCCGCACCTGAGGAAGAATTGCAAATGGGGCGGAACTGCACGTCAATTTTCAATCGGTTGTTCAAGTTGAGCCGCACACTGGCAGGTCCTTTCAATTGAAAGGATCATGTAGCTTGTATGCTTCAAACACTATTCTAAAGTAAAAGCAATAGCCATTAAAATTAGAGATGGTGTAATAGTTTGGTGTAAAAAAATTAGACATGGTGTAAATGTCCTTTCAATTGAAAGGAACACGGATCCAAGTGTGTTTGCGTGCTACAAAGTGTGTGGTTTTTCGATACTGCCGGGCGACGCGCTCCAATCACCTATTGAACATACACTTGCACGTGATCGCGTTTTCAAGTTCGGGCATCTCGGACAGTTCCAAAAGTCAACTTGAATCATTTTCGGCGGTAATAAAAGGCTAAATAGTCTCTTGACACAGATGCTTGTATTGGCTCGTGCCTCGTTTGATACCTCATAGAGTAGACACTGGGTCAGGAAGTTGGAACGCATATTTCGGTCGGTATTCAACATGGAGGCGCGTGTTGAAGATTTGTTGCAAATAGCGGTGAGTCGCGGGATGACGGCTACATTTCCCTAAGAATAAACTGCGGGTCGTTGGCAGACGCCAACAAATTCGTTGATGTCGGTGTTGATCACGACTGGTTCTACAAATAGCTATAGAGAGTAACCTATAGTCATCACTATCAACCAGGTTATATAGATGATCTGCTCATCGGAAGCTATATATCCGGTTGTTAGGCTCACAAAGGTGTACGTCTGTATGCGTGAAAGTTCGAACGATTCCGGGAAGAAGAACGGAACACTGACAGTGCGGGAACTTGACATGATGCGGGACGCCCAACACTGCCTCCCACGTTTCTTTCCTTCCTTCCTCTTGGCCGCTGGCGGCGTCCGCACTGAAGATGGCCGCTAATGTAGCAATTGTTGATGAAAGAGACCCGAGCATACACTACGCCGGCACATGGAACGAAGCTGGGGTTTCCACAGAATTTAACAGTACTACGAAATGGTCAGCGATGCAGGGCTCTACAGCATCCTTTACTTTCGTGGGCAGGTTTTGAGTCTCTCATATCTCGACTCGAACTAACAGCTGCGTCCGCAGGAACATCGACAATTGTCTATGGAACTGTGGCAGCCAAGAGCTCCCCACAATCCAGCTTGACTTTTGTGATCGACAATTCTGTCGTTGGCACATATACTCCTCCCAGCGACCTGACTTCCGATATCCACCACGAAGCGCTCTGGGCTTCGCCGTCCATGGCCAACGGCTCCCACACCCTCGTTATCACGCAGACGGCAGCGCAGGATGAAGGGGTGGTTTTTCTAGACTATATCATGTACAACACGACGTCTTCCTCGGTCGGTTCATACTTCATCGACGATCGCGACCCTCGGATAAAATACACTCCGGCATGGAGGCAATTCGGCTCAGATCCTGATTTTCAGCACACCTCCCAAGGAAGTACATCGGCGGGCGATTCGTTTTCTTTGCAATTTGAAGGTGCGTGCTTTTATTCTACCACCAAGTCCTCTACTTGACTGGTTTTGTAGGAAAGTCCATATCATTCTACGGGGGCATAAACAACGGCAGTGTCGGCGAGGTTTTGAATGCGTCAATCGTTATAGATGGAGGACCTCCCAAATTTTTTGTTCCTGGGATACAGCCCGAGGCTGTGACAACGAACAACCTAATCTTCAATTCTGGCGACCTTACTGACGGGAACCACACTCTCGTCGTCACTGCCCAGAACGACCATACTGTATGGACGGACTATTTTCTTGTCACCCCAAGCACGCTTGCTCCCGGCACCTTCTCCGCCCCAGCCGCTTCTCCCTCCCCGACTTTTCGGCCGTCCCAGAAATCGACACCCATTGGAGCGATCGTCGGACTCGTCGTCGGCGGTTTGGTCGTGATCGCCTTAGCAGTAGCAGTCATCCTCTTCTGGCGAAGGAGACATCGTCGAGTGATTCAATCTCCAGAAGGTGAGCCACATTAAAGCAATATCCCAATGTTTTGGCCAACGACTACTACCCAGCTCCCATGTCCCATTCGGAGGCCGAATCACCACCTGTCTCGGAATGGGCCGGCGCCGGTCCGACAGCTCCACCGCTCTCGTCAAGGGGTTACTTCGCTGTGGCCACTTCTACCGATTCCCTCCCGGGGATCGGGTACCCTTCTGCCCCATCCTCCAGCTCGGATGCATCCGTTTCAAATCTCGCACCCTACGAGGGGACTGGGAACCCAGCCCCCGGGCCTACTATTCCTGCTGGGATACTACCGAGTTCTAAACTTCAACGGGAAGCCGAGCGAGGGGTCATTATAACCGTTCTGAACCCGTCGGCGAGCAGCCTCCACAGTATTCAGAAAACTAACCATCATTTGTATTGTAAATTATATTTCGCCTTTTAATAAACACCGAAGTCGGTGAAAAAAGGAGACGAGCAGGCATGGTTTGGCTCCGAACGTTAATTCAACCTACACGTGATCTAGTCCAACATCTGCATTTTTCTTTGTGCCCAAGCTCATTTATTAGTCAGTGAAACGTGAGTTTCCGTATGTGGATGTGAATTTAAAAATGCTTATACGGTTATTTTTCTGCCAAAGAGTACCATCTGGATTCAAGTACTAGGAACTTGATAGATTGTCACTCTGTCGGGAATCGAAGGTATTACCTGTTTACCATTGCCTTGCTTGATGAATAATTAGCATCGAGTTCGGTGCAAGCTCAAACTGCTCAAGGAGCTAAAAATACTTCAATTCACCATCAATCGAGAACAGCCAGTGATCCAACCATTGTGTGGGATTTTTGTATCAGACTGCTGCGGCTATCGACAAGGACACTCTTTCGGATTTAGGATAAGTGTCAGCACGTTCAGATGATCAACCAAGAGCAGAAAGGTACTAGGATGAATGCGATTCTAGAACGACCGGAACAAACTTATTTGAAGATCAGCGCAAAAGATACGAGAGTTCGATAAGAAAATTCACAGGCGTGCAAGAAACGATGCAAGTGCCTACCTTAGTTTGATTTCAGCGATCTGCGCGAGGTCCGTGTATTTTCTCCCATAGTCGCTACTGTGCAGGAGATCTTCCACACGTCAAAAGTGGAGTCCGTGCGGCATTCGCACGCACTGGGGAAGAAAAGTTACTGCCGTGGTCGGGCTTGGTAAATATCATCGTGTGGCGACATTTTCTGGTATTTTGCATTCCAATTGTTGGTCCGTTCCAGTCAATGAAATGCCGAAATCTCATAAAGACACTTGAAGAAAGCATCGATATCTTGACATCCAGATTACGATTCTTCGAAGGAGCAACCTTGAACTAATCAAATTGGAGACCATCATCTCTGCGCAACTTCTAATTTTTGGGCATCGTTGAACCAATTCATACGAGTTGACGCCAGAAAGGGTGAGGAAGAAATGAGGTGACTCACCCAAAGTCTTCAACATGCGAGGTACGAGCACCATCTGTTGAAGCGTCTGTCTACGAGAAACTACCCAAAGTCTTACAACGCCGTCAAACACCCTGGTGTGTCCGCCGCCGCGGTTCTTCGGGTCCAGAATTGACCGAAGCGGCGCATACTTTGGCCAAGCGAAGATTAATTCCTTTCTTGAGTCATGTTCAGGATACAGGACTGCCTGAGGCGTCGAGTCAGCGTGCAAGGCAAATATTAAACACAGCCTGAGAGAAAATGACCGTGACCTGAGAACCACCACGGAAACCAAAGAGCTGGAATATGTGCGCAAAAGCAAAAACAGAGGTGCCTGAGCTATTAATGTGACGTCGCAGGTCAAGTTTGCGTTCTCGGCATATGCCGAGTCAAACGCCTTAAGTACTCACAAAAATATGTGGCTGTGTCGACTCAATCCCGTGATCGCGACCTGGACGCGACCAGACGCGACGGCAACGCGCGGAGAAGTCTCGGAGCGCTTTGGCCGCCCGTGTCAACCCCCTCAATACGGCCAGTTGGCTTTGGCAAAGAATTTTAGTTTCGTCCCATTTTGATTCTTTTGCAAATGTCATTAGTATGGTCGCGCAAACAGTCAGTGCTACCAGTTGGCCGCCATACATCTAACAATATAAACGCGCATATGTCCCTCCATCTCAAGATCCGAGAAATTTAACCAAGAAAGATGTGGAGCAAATATTTCTAGAAATTCGGAAAATGCCGACACTACAAATATTAATACCTTCATCCGCTCGGAACTTTCCAGTGTCTCTTGCTCTTGGCCTCCATCGTCGTCCTTCCATTCCTTCCTCGCCTTGGCTCCTCCCTTCCCTCGGGCCGTGACAATCGACTATGAGTATCTCGTCTTACTCCCTCGCCATTGGCCAAGTCAATAAGTCGACCAACGCGCTAGGCGTCCTCGACATGACTCATTCTGTGTCTCAGTCTTCTCCACCGGGGCGCGTATACTCACATGTCACTTTCCAGGCTCATCCGTACCCTCTTCTCACGGCAAGCCAAACTCGCGTTGGATGGAAGACGGTCACCAGCTGCGCTGTTTCTATCTCACCTTATGCTTCGCAGATTCTGTATTCATACTGTTAGTGGCCTTGCGTGACGAGTGAGCGGTCCGACTCGAGCACCCTCCGAGTCTGAAGTTCATCCGGGTACCAAAATGAGAGCGTATTCGGTAGTGGAACCACCCGTATATCTATGGGAGCCGGCACGATTCGGGTAACTGATCTAGGTTCGATACCAAGACTCCTTCCCTAGGACGGTGTCCGTATCATATCCGATCCCCGCTCGCTACGACTCGACTTCGCGCGCGCACGACGGGTGGGGAGTAGAGGGTTGGGGAACCATTTGAAGTTTGTGGTGCAGCGGAAAGCTTCCTAACCAGATCGAACGAATGTAAATGTATGAAAAGTGTGAAGTTTTCGCGGCGTCATTAAATTGCCCAACCCTCCTCCTCCCTTGTCATCGGCCGCCTCTAGAGCAAGATCATCGGCGGTTTTAATTTTCAAGTTGGACGGTTCTTCAGATGTCTCGACTACCGAAAGGAGTACTGTATCATGGGCTAAATGAGTCAAGAAAATATGTATCATTCAATAGAAACCTGAATTCATTCCCCACCTTCATCCTGGTGCTTTCGTTATCTCGGATATATTAAACAGGCAGGCGGGAATCACCATCTCGACACCGCGGTGGACACCGCAGAAAACGTGAAGCCGGAGGAAAGAATTCAACGTCGCAGAAAACGTGAAACCGAAAATATCGGCTGCTTTAGCGTAACTCCACTTTGACGTTTTTCTCTAGACTTATAGCTTTTGGGACTATTGTGCTGCGAGTTAGCTTCTGGTCTGGGATTTGGTCTCATCTCACGGCTCGCGGCTGAATTTCCCATACTATAATTAGCTTTGCAGTGCAAAATGCATTTTCGCTTGGGCTCAGTTCGTGCCCAATCGCCTTCGGAAGTGGCTCAAATTGAGCCGACAGGTGTGTATTCTTGAGATATAAAAGATTCTAAGGAAAACAGATGGATATTGACCGAGATCCTGGCCCGAGTCATCAAAACCACTGATCCCAGTGCAAAATTTCTTGCACTGTGCTTTGTAGTGAGCCGACTTTTATGGGACTTGGAATTATTACTTCCTCGGCCTAAAAATACGTTCTACAGAAAATTCGATGCCAAAATCGAAGAGGAATGGGACCTACGGATGATTTCAACGCATTGTCACAGGATGTCACAGTGATCTGCCCGCCTTTGATTTGTCATGCTCTCACCTCCTACGGCCGTTCCACCTCGTTTTTCATCTCGATTTCTTCTGTAACATAGTTTAATAGGCCATAGAAGTGTCTCTTCCAAGTCCCATAAAGATCGATTGGCTACAAACTACAGTGTATCGAATTTTGCATAGGCATCAGGGGATTTTTGCGCTCGGTACAGGATCTCAGTCACTACTCATCCCTTTTCCTTGGAAGTTTTTTGATATCTTGGGAATACACACCTGTCCGCTCAATTTGCGCCACTTCCGAAGGTGATTGGGCAAGAACTGAGCCCAAGCGGATGCATTTTGCACTTCTAGAACATTTTGCACTGCAAAGCTAATTATAGTATTCCCTTCTGGAAACCTATTGTCTGTACAAAAATTACGCAAAGTAACGTCGGAACCCCAAACCAGGAAGCCCACGCTCAAGGTGCCAAATTCCAACGGATTCGCACATATATGCAGCCGCTGCTCCTGCTTGTGAATTTCTGCGTCTTTTTTTCCAGCTCATTTTCGAGTGCTACATATCATGTACAGTCTGAACGATTCTCGATCCGCATTTGCACCAAGTCCCATCGACAGTAAGTTATTATACATATTCAGCCAGCATACCGCTGCTATCCAGGAAACCGTAGGGATCATTGTACAGCAGCTGCGCAATCTGTACCATCGTCTGGTCGTCGAACTGCGACCCAGAGAACATACCTTCATCACGGAACAATGCACCTGAGACGAATAGGTCGTTCCCATTGGCCGATGGGACAGCACAGTCCGGCGGACTGTTGGATATCGACGGCGGTGTGAGGCCAAGCGGGCTGGGTGGTGAGGGGAAGGACACGTCTGAGATCGACCTGTTCGACGAGTGGCTGCTGGATACTGTCAGATTTCGCGAGGCATCAATCTAAATAGGTGCATGAGAATTATAGTTATGCGTAGGTATAGAAGCAAATATATACGATCATGCGTTTGACAACACGCTCGAAGGGTTCTTCATCCGTCGCAGCCCGTTTCCGAGAGGGTTTGGGCGGCATTTCGGGCTCCACGGCTTCAGCAGGTGGGAAGTTAAACATTAGGCCTGAAATGAGAACGACAAGGCCGACATACTGAGAAGACCCTCGAGCAAAGCAATAGCGTTCCGCGAGACAACCGAAACATGTTCTGCGGTCCTAATTTCAGTCAGATTATAAATTTCCATGACATCCGCCAAAACAAAATCACTTGAACAAATCCAGCGCCTCTCGTAATTGTACTCGTCGAATTTCCAAGTCAGGTCGGTCATCGGCTTTTTGGTGGCACAAATCAATGAACAGTACGACAGCCTGCAAAAAAAATTATAGCCTCTACGACGAAGTGTCGTGTTCTTGTGACATACCGCAGCAAATCCATAAAACAGCACGAGCCACCATTTAAGTAGGAGAGCGGACTGCTCGTCCTCGGATTTCAGGTAATCTAAGATTGCCGTAGCACTGTTTACGCATTGTATGCGCGAGTCGACCTGCACAGTATGGTTAGGTCAGTACAGGTACGGCAGGCTGCTCATACATATTTGGAATCTTTGTAACCGCGAAATAAAAATGGACGATGGAGGCGTAACCTCCGTGTCTCGCCCATAATCAGTGCAAGTGTCAGTTCGAAGCCCTTGACCGCCGAACCAGGGCCACGGAAGTGTGAGGGAAGTTCCAAAATCGTGATGGATATCTTGCGGTCCATTTCGAGCACAAACCCGTAGTCTGCCGCCTGATTGTCAACGATTTGGCGATATAGCTCGACGAAACGTAACCGGCGGAGGGAGAAGGTCATTTCCTATGCTAAAGTAAATGCTTTAATTAAGTAATTGAGAGCATTTTTACCGTGTATGTATGCGACGGCTGCGTGGTAAAGGGCTGTCCATCGACGAGGTCGCTGTCGTTGATATTGGCTAAAGAATATTAATCCGCAGCTTCTTCAAATGCTTTGATCAGTACCTGGAAAACCTGTGTGATTCTGGTTTGGATGGATAGCATAGGTTCCATTATGGGCAGCAGCATTGGACCAATCGTCCCAGATCTGCAGATAGAGCGGGTAAACCCGGTGTTGTGCTGGCTTGGCTGCTACGCACCAGCATCCACCAAACCCGCCGCGCAACCTCGCGTTTGACAACAGATCGCCATGCTGCAGAGTATTGTCGGGGCTCCCCTTCCGATCCCAGCCGCGAGATACCTAGGTTTTGTGCTATCTAGACTGTTGCTCAGGCTTACCCCTGGTGGAGTATTATCATCGCAAACCTTGATAGCCGTACCCATAAGGGCCCAGTGAGCACTGTCCAATTGTCAGAATGGTCGATAGAGGGTTTTCTAACAAGTGCATACTCAGATTCATCGAGATTCTGTTGATAGAGACCCATTAAGCTATTGAGGTCAGCATAATGTAACGTTAGCAACGATATTTCTGTTTTTTAACCTACATTATACACTGTAGATGTTCGAGGGAGTGCGAGCGATGAATTCGTCAAAGTATAGACATGCCTATATAGTGCGACAATGTAAGCAGGCAAGGAAAAGGCGTGGACGGTTTAAAATGCACCTGGGCAGCAGAGTACATGCGCCGAGCCAGCTCGTACGCAGCATCAAAACTTAATTCCAGCTGCTCCCGTATTACGGGTTCTATCAGATGCAGCGCAAGACATAAAACCATGTAGTGCACGGCGAGAAATCCGATCCGTATCGCACCATCGTTTCGAGAGACGATGTTAATCATTAATGATCGACTCTATGAATGGTAAAAGCACCATTAACGGAGGGCTCAACGCTGAGCTTACTTCGGTAATAAACGTAGGCCTGTGCAGAACCTTGGCAAAGTCAGTATCAAAGTCGGAGAACGCGGGAGGAAAAATAAGGAGCCGGTGCACACCTTGGAGTACCAATCGAGTCTGTCGAACTGGATAGGCAATCAATGGGCGTCAAAGAAACAAGAGATCGGGGAACAGTACGTAAAATTGGATGAGGATGCGGGTCTGGGCCATGGGGAGCATGGGAACGAGAAGTCGACCCATAATGTCGGTGCTGGAGTCGATTAACAGCGCAAGCCCGTCGGGGACACCAAGATGAATTCCGTTTGAAATAACCTCGAGTTGAGGGGGATTGGAGTATGGGACGGCTTCCAGGTCCTGGGTCGCGCGAGTTTGGTTTACTCGGTGACCCATGGCAAAATCCTGGCTTGTGGCATGAGTAAGAGTTGCAGAGAACCGCGGTAGAGAGGAACCTCGAGCATCATTGCTATATCTTCGTCTGTTATATTTTGACCGAACGATGAGCCAATGGTGGATGTTTCGCTCTCGTGAGCCGGAGGCGATCCGGACGGAGAAGGGACCTGGCTGGGCTCATCGCTGGAAGCTCTTGGCGCATCCGAGAGTTTGGAAACAGCAGCCTCGAGAGTGGAAACCCGGTTTAATAAGTCCTCGATGATCTCCGTTGTTGTTTTGGACAAACTGGGGGGATGTCAGCTTATGATACAAAATGTGTTGTTCTTCGCGTACCTATCCTGGTTTTTGTCAACTTCTCTGCAAACATCACCCTCGCCGCGGAGAATGCATGGCGCGCAGGGATAGGATCTATTGCCTAGCCAATACAGTAAGCGTGACCGCTGAAGCCCTAAGAGCAGGCATTACATTTTATCTTGCGTTTTCGACCTGGGGCAAGTGATCAATGCCAGGAAAATAAAAGACGACGGTCGGCTTACATTGGAAACAGCTTTGAATTGGCCGAGAGGGCGTGGCCATGGCTGGATAATCAATCTGGATGACTGAGTCACAAGATCCACAAGTTCAAGTTCCTTTTGCGATTGTCCGACAATGGGAGACGAGAAAAAGCAAATGGTAAACTTTGTGGAATGAAACACTGGCGTACAGCGTTTTTGGGCACGCATTTAATGCTTTCGCTTATTACCTGAAGCCCAGCGCTTATGAGGCAAATAAAGAACTGCAGACATGCGCTGAATCAGCGCTTGAAGGAAATTTCCTTGCCAGATTTGTAGCGCCGGTCGGGAGCGGCGATGTGCTGCTGCCCAGCCGGCATAGTCCCAAGCGCCGGCTTGAGGAAGTATCCCGGGGAGTCGGGAATGCGGATGGAAGAACTTTGAAACTAAGTTTACCTACTTGAGTGGATGGAGGAGGCTAATCTCCGTAGTGTGGCTATATGATCCCATCACTCACCAGTGATTAGGTTCAATTTAATTTTTTTGGGCGTCTGGGATAATGAAACCCAGTCTGCAGAAGCATTCCAAGCTCATCTCTGGTGGTAGCTAGATCTTGCCAGTAAATTTGTGCAGGAGGAAGTCAAGAGGATATGCCCCATTATTCAAACCAGTGTCGGACTCCGGCCGGAAAGAAATATTATCCTATCCAATGTCTATCATTCATGGGCCGCAAGGCACATACCGACTAAAAAACCTCTTTTAAATATAGTCATACGGCAGTGAGTCTTCGTCCATAAGTAGGCCACTCCATTTGTGTTCAACACGAGTTGCTACAGTAGTGATTAGGTATTTAAATGTGATTCTGTGATTACTATGCATACATTGTGCTCAGATCTATTACAGAGTCATCATAATATGCACCCCCTTCTAAGTATGTGAGCACTCAAAGATTTGTGTTCTTCACCGTAGAGCTCATAGTGCGGTAGAACCGGCGTTATAATGCGGGCTTAATATCCCGACCCTAGATAGCTACGCTACAGTACTTATTATAATCATAGCTCAGAATAGCTCGGTCAATTATTGAGTCCCGTGAACGCGGCCTAAATCGATGTCGCTGAGCTCTGATGTCCTCGGAGAATAGGAGGTACATATTCGTTTATTCGGCGACCTAAAAATGCATAGAACGTATTACATACGATGGTAATGAGCATCCAACAATTTGAAATGTATGGACTGAATTCCGGTACAGACGAGGGTGCGCCGTTGATTAGGAACAATGAATAATTTTGATGTGAATGGCGTGAACGGAAGGAAGGAAGGAAGATGTATAACCGCGGTCTACCGCGGTGGTCCCGGGGTTCAACGGGCGGAGACATTCGGAGAGAACGTTCAACTGGCGGAGACATTCGGAGAGAACGTTCAACGGGCGGAGACATTCGGAGAGAACTACCAACCCACGAAAAGAATGGGACTCAACCTGGAGCGCTTATGTGGGCAGATAACCTCGCTTATTGCAGTGGGACCGCGCGTCGATTCGGCTACGTTCGCATCAAATATATAAGCAGGTACTAACACAACCCGTGGCACAGGCAGCCCGTACTAAGCCCGTGTCCCTCAAGCAACGTTTAAGTAACAGAGTCACTATCAGTCAGGTTCCCAAATTGGGATACGAGCTTCAGTTTAAACTTTGTTGGAGCGTCGTTTTGCCTAATCACAAGTAGTATGCTGAACGCGCAAATGAGTAGAACGAAATAAAACATGTGCCGTCAAAGTGAAAGTTCTCGCACTGGCAGGATATCGAACTACCCAAGAATTTCATTTCGGGAGATACGCGTCCCGTCGGAAAAACTGAGCCTGAGAGATCGAGATCGGGGATCGGGCGGCATCGTTGGCTCTTATTCTTGGCAGTGGTGATCGTAGTACGAGAAACCATTCAGTTGCATTTCAGAATTTCAAAAGTAGTGGATACGTGAGATCGTCTGGTACTATATTATCCTGAGTCTTATCCTGCTGCGGTCGGGGATTCGGGGGAACGGCAGTGCCTGAGAACGAGTTGCGAGAAGGAGAAGCCAAGGATGGATGCCGATTTATATGGCGGTCGTCATTGGACAAAAGTCCAGTGGACACGCGTTATTACGCGTATTAACGCGTGGAAATGCATGGCCACGCGTAATCGACGAGTAGATAAGATAATACATTGAACGTTGAGACGACAGCTACATCCTTAAGTGCGTAGTCCAGCGTGGAATGTTAGGTTGAATTTCCGCGACAGAATATTATGAATTTTATACTACCAGGCTTTACTGGACAAAAGTCCAGTGTCCATGAATTGGCATGAGCTTACAGTAATCACTGCGTTCCGCTACCTGCTAAACTTAGTCTGCCTAGCTCATGACGACTGTGCCTAGCTGTGCGTAGCCGGCTACACAGCCTCTGCCTAGCCGCCTAAACTCAATTTAATTTTAGCTCATGTGGACTGTGCGTAGCCGGCTAAACTCAGATCAGCGTAGGTAAGTCCAGATGACTAGCCTCAGCTACACAGAGCTAGAATCACTGAAATTTCAATGAAATTTGCTCTTCCACTGCAGAGGCACCAAGGATATAAATACATCTTCCTAGCGCTGCATAGCCAACTAGACAGAGCCAGGCTGAGGCAAACTCAACTACAAAGACCTACAGATAGCTACCAAGAGCTAGCCAGACATAAACCGAGCTACGAAGACTATGCCTAGGCCAACTACACTGAGTCATCTCGGTGGCTATGGCTAGCCGACTAGACTGAGGCTAAGTTTAGCGGGGACCGGAACGCAGTGAATATCGTGCGAACGCGTTTCAGACCGTTTCTATGTACTTCCGCGTCGGCCATCGTGTTGAAGATTTTACCTGGTTGGTTGAAGGACAGACTGTGTATGTCCGTGAGTGAGGAATTGGACATGACAACGGGTGCTCACTCATAGCTCACACACCCATTGGGTTTTCGTCCGCTTATGTTCCAGCCTTTCTGCCAGCCACCTGCTGTAAGTCTGTAAATGATAGTCTCCTATCTTCTGAATTTTTTTGTTTTGTTTTGAACCGACGCCGCTCTCTTAGCTTGCGAATACCCCTCCACTGACTGTCGCGACTCAGATGAGCCGCGCGAATATTTCAAAGTTGACGTTGTGGATGTGTGAGGTAGTCCGCGACATCCTTGACAGATTTCTGATTCCTTGTAAATGTTTTAGCTCACTCATGCGAGGTTGAACACTGGCCTAAGACAGGACACACCGGTGCTGCAGCATTGATGGAGTGCTGAATCTCTCACCAAACACCTTCGAGGCGTCGTTCTGAATTTTTTTTTAAAATGGTCTGCGACACAAGGGAGGTCAGTTACTTCTCAGATGACATTCTGTAACCAAAGAACTCACCTTATCACGATTGAAAAAAGAATTGCCCCCAAGCTTGCCCCAAGCCCGGCCCAACCCGAACCACACCGTTGAAATTTTTGCCACAGCGCGTTCAACCCGGCCGACGCGTTGAACACGACGTGGAACCGACCCCCCGCTCACTACGACTCGGCTTCTCGCGCACGACGGGTGGGGAGTAGAGGGTTGGGGAACCAATTGACGTTTGTGGTGCAGCGGAATGCTTCCCAACGAGATCGAGCAAATGTAAATATATGCGAAGAAGTTGTCGCGGCGTCCTTAAATTGCCCAACTCTCCTTCAATTCTTCAAGCTTCAAGTCAACCAAACGAGCCGTTAACGTTCCTTGTTAGCACTCAGAAACCTGATATCGGTGAAGACCGTCAATCCAGCATCATAGTTTTGTGACCTATGTCACTCAACAAATGATTCTGGGTTGCAAAAACGTCTTGTGTTGTTTACATGTAGAGTTCAAGAGCAAACGAGCGAGCAGAGTTCCGGTTCGAAGAATACATACACACCGAAGTTAACATGTTCGAAATATAGACGATACAACCTCTAGTAAACTTCAAAGGAACAATGGAAGGGAACAGGATAGCGGCTGCAATACGTTTACTGTTGAGAAGTGAGTGGAAATAAGACAAAAGCAGTACACAACGAACGCGAAATGTTGTGACTAGGAGCTGGCCTCGACGTCTGAGGGATCTCGGTCATCGTCCCTATCATAGTCGAAGGAGAAATTCCGAATCCAGGGAAACGCCTTGCGGTACGACTGCTGGGGCTGTGTTCTTTGGCCAGTGATGTGCAGCTCTTCCAATAGCTTGCAGCCAGACTTTGATATGAATCGTTTCAGCGACTCGATGGGGTCGGCATCATCGAGAAAGTACTCGGGGATCTCGAGGCTGCGGAGAGCAGGGACGATGAAAGTTTGATTGAAGTTCATCGCTGGGTCGTTGTCTAGATCAATCAAGGTCAAGGATTCCAAGTAGGGAAGCGTAAGGTCAGGCCCAGGTTGATTATTGTCAGGGTCGAAGCAAATATGAAGCTTGCAACGAACCAGGTTCGATGTCTGCTGCAAGATTGGAACAGATTCGTAGGGATAAACACAGACCAAAGTCAAGGACGTCAATTGTGTCCACGGTAATATGACCTGCGAAGCAGCTTCATCATTGAGAATGACGGTGCGTAACAGAGGTGCCTCAAATACGACGGCTTCGGCGCCGACGGCGGAGGAATCGATTCGCAGATCCAAATACCGCAGCATGGGCGTTTGGCCACCAAGGATAGAAAGATGGGATGGAGAAAGGGAGTAAAGTTCCAGGTGCTCCCAGCGCGCGCGGTGGGGAACTGCTGCTGTAGTCACCCCTCGGCTACCCAAATCGAATTGTAGAGAAAGCGGGCAACTGCGGGACCTGTTCAGCCAGATATTGAATGTGTAGGCCGGCACGGCGAAGGGATGGTCAGTCTCGTCTGACATGACGCTCCAGAGCGTGGGGGTGCCCAGCGCTATTTCTCGCCATTTTCGACAAATTTGTGTCAAAATAGTTGGCGATAGAATGCCGGTAAGGGGAGGGAAGAGAGGGTAAGTTGGCAGGAAGTGCATGAAGATTTCGGATACAATTTCGTTGGGCAACGTCAAGACCGGGTATGCGTAGGAATCGAGCCGCCTCTGCGCCAGTGATTTTTCAATCCGCAATGCACAAAGGGATTGCTCGAGGTGCAAGATCTGGGCCTCAAGATCGGTAACGCGAGTGCGATCTGCTTCAAGGTGGGCGAGCATCGTGGTGTGGCTTGCGACGGGAGTGGATTTTGGGCTTTAAACGAGTCATTTATGTCCAGCTGCGACTTCGAATATCGGTGGACTTACTCAAAATGTCGCGTCTCTGAAAGACGAGTCGGAAGAAGTCTAGTATGCAGTTCAAGGACTGAGCAAAGGCGAGATTGGCGAGTGGGAATTAAAGGCAATTCACGAACATTCAAAAGAAATATCCGTTCCTCGGGGTCGATCGTTGGATTTGACGAAGGAACAATTTGTTTGCAATTCAAGTCATTGCCAAACATCAGCCCGATTAGGAAAGATCGCCTTTCTTTTCTCCCCATGTCCGAACTCTCCAAGGCTGACTCCAAGACTCAAGGTGACCCCGAGGGAGCCGTGTCGATCGACGAGGATGAACTGCAATTGGTGAACACGATACACGATGGCCTGGGATGGACCTACGCATTTTTGCGGCTGTAATCACCGGTAATGTCTTCTCTAGTGACAAACTGGAATGGCTGCGGGTATCCTCGCTGTTTTGTCTCATCTCTCATCTTCTGACCGGTTCTGGGACCGTGCTCACTGGGAGAGATCGGAATAATCAGCGAGGATTGAGATTATACCGCTTGAACCTGATCAGCGCTCATACCTGCGTAGGGAAGCCCCCAGTGTCACTCTAACCTTCTTCTGCTCCCTAGGGAGCTTCACAGAGACACTGACCTTTATATTTCACAGCAAAAGTTGGGATACAAACAGGTATGCTGTGAATTTGAGCCATAGGTGTATTTGATAAGCGTCCTTTAGCAACTCCACCGCAGCTGGAACCTCATCGAGAGCTTTGCCGCTAGCTTCTCTGCCCTGAATTTTATCGGCGGCGTCAGGTTGCAAATCCCCTGATTTTTTCGACTCCCCTGCTGACATTTTGCAGATCTGCCTTTTTTCTCGGCCTTCTTGCAGGAGGACCAGCGGCGATATGGTAAGTTCAGATTCTCATTCTTATATGTGCTAACGCGCGCGCAGGTCCTCATATATCATTACGATCGTATTCATGCTCATCACTGCCGCGGTGCTCGCCGAGATCTGCTCTGCCCTCCCTCTCAGCGGCTCCATTTACATCTGGGCAGCCGAAAGCGCCGGTCCCAAATACGCCCGCTTCTTCGGCTTCATCGTCGCCTGGTGGTCGTGCACGGCCTGGATGACCTTTGCCGCTGGTAACTGCCAGGTCAGAGCTTTGTTTTCCCTCTCCGCCATCGCTTAAATAACCGTGCAGACGACTGCAAATTACGTCGTGTCGCAGCTAGCCGTGTGGGAGATCGACTTTCCCGGCGGGATCACGAACGACAATGTCAAATGGCGTGCATTGATCTGGGCGATCTCGGAGGGCCTGCTGGTCCTGTCGGTGGCCATCAACTACCTTCCCCCCAAGATGTACTCTGCGATTTTTCGGTTCTCCGTCGCCTTGATCATGCTCGACTTTTTCCTCTGCCTCATCTGGCTTCCGATCGGTGTTTCGAAGACCTACGGATTCCGCAGCGCCAAAGACGTGTTTACCCTGACTTGTGCGTCTCGCGACCTGTAGTCGCTGTATTATCGCTGATATACTTGTCAGACAACGGCACCGGCGCTCCAGCCGGCTGGAACTGGATTTTGTGCTTGTGAGTTTCCCGCTCGTTCCACGAAGTCCACTCGTGCTCAGCGCGTTTAGCCTTTTCACCGCCGGGACCATGACCGGCTTTGATGCCTCGGGCCATATCGCAGAAGAAACCAAGAATGCGAGGTAAGTATTTCTGTACCTGGAAACTTGATAAGGTCTCACTCTTCGGCAGTGTCGTCGCAGGAAAGGGTATCCTGACAAGCGCCTTTGCGACCGGCGTCCTAGGTTTTGCCACTGCGATCCTCTTCTTATTCTGCACACCGGACCTTGACACCCTTTTTGCGCTGGAGGCCCCGCAGCCTTTCGTGCAGATCTACGCTCTCGCGCTGGGCAAGGGTGGGAGCATCTTTATGACGATCATCGCTGTCATTGGCTTGATGCTCGTGCGTCTTGTCATCTCATCTTCCTTTCTTCAGCTCACCTGTGCTCCCCAGAATACAAGCATCGCCATCGTCGCCGCTTCGCGACTGGTCTTCGCGGTCGCCCGCGATGGCGTCCTCCCCATGTCGGGCTGGATCAGCAAGGTCACTGCGGACGGCCAGCCACAGAATGCCGTGACCGTGATCTTCATCTTCGCGGCCGCGCTTCTATGCACGATCCTCCCCAGCCAGGTCGCCTTCACCAGCCTCGTCAGCGCGGGCGGCGTCCCGACCATCGCCGCTTACGGCCTCATCGCGTTGCTCCGCCTCACCCTCACGCCGAACGACTTCCAGTCGTCGCACTTTCGCCTTGGGGTGTTCGCCAAGCCTTTCTACGTGAGCGCGGTATTCTTCAATGCCATTGTGTTTGCTGTGAGTCCCTGCCACTTGCTCGCCCGTCCGCTGGAGCTCATCGATCCTTCACGATCAGGCTATGATCTCCCCGTTCTTCTTCCCAGTCACCGGGGAAACTCTCAATTTCGTGAGCAGCCTCTTTCCAGTCTCCTTGCGCTGTCTCACCGCCCCGCAGGCCTGCGTGATCTTCGGGGCCGTTACGATCTTCGGGATCGCGAGCTGGTACCTCACTCCAGAGGATAAATGGCTCCGCAGAGAGCTCGTCCTGCAAGCGCTGCAGGCCGCCGATGAAACCAAAGAATAGGCGTCCTGAGCCGCGGCATTTAGAAGATCTATATGAACGTTTCTTCTTACTTATATCTTTTTTATGTTTCCCCTTCATCCAGAATCGTGTCCCTGCTTGTTTTCGAAAAAATATATGTTTTCGTTTTGGTCTTTATTCGCTGGAGGAGGCTTGCCAAATCATCGGGCCCGATCGGCCGATAGTATCATACTAGGCCAACCGGACTGATCCGACACCACTAGCGACTGAAAAAAAAGGCCTATGTAGAGGCAGCGCGTTTTTTTTTTTTGGTCGAAGAGGATCGGTGGGCATTATATTCGCCAACATTTTTTTGAGCCCCGAAAAATCTGAAGTATTCCCTAGATTGAATATATTGTTCATATAGCATCGATCCCAAAACTCGTGCCTTTTATTGACGAAAACGACCAATCACCGCAGTACCGTATGCTATGACTTGGCATGTCCCATTTTGTGCAATCCTACCTGCTTGGAACCACGGCAAATTCATAATTTAATCTGAGTCTCACTGCGTTCCGACCCTTCCTAGACTCAGCCTGAGTGTAGGAACCTAGAAGTGGCTACACCGATGATTGAGTCTAGGTGCCTAGAGCATAGTCTGTGGAGATCTGTCTAGCTCTGGCTAGATCAGTGTAGGTAGGTCTAGGTCCAGGAGGGTCTGTGTAGGTCGCAACAGGTGCTCGTAGCCACCTACAAAAGGGGGGAAGGGACGCAGTTGCTCAGAATATTAGATGATGGAAATGTTCAACATTAAAACGCAAGTCTAGGTCTGTGTAGCTGAGTTTAGGGAACTAGCCTCACCTTCCATGAGCTACCCTCATCTACACTGACCTGAGTCTAGCCACCTTTCACGGCACCCGTAAAGCCAGACAGACATTACGTGTAGTCGCCTAGATGGGGGGCTGTGTAGGGACCTACACCGACCTAACTCCATCTGGCACAACCTACAGCGCCTAGTCTCAGCTGAGTCTAGGACGGGTGGGAACGCAGTGTCTTCTTTATGAGTTAATTACCCTTCGAATCCACCGATTCAGTGGCACGAATTGGTAGACAGATGCTCCGCTAACTGTGCGTAGTTGAAATTACGAGTTCATAAAGCCATTGCTAAATTGAACTTGAATAAACCATTCTGCATACGGTCTACATTCATTAAATTGTAACCGAAGCCTAATTCAGCGTTTTTGCAGGGAGAATAAGTTAGTGTTGGATACCCTCATCAGTCTTCGAGCTCGTCTTCTCCGTCGTCCTCGCCATCACCTACGAGTTCGCCCTCTACCATCGCAGCAACCATATCAATAGCAGCGCGCGACATGCGAGGCATCGCCCCTGGCCGCATCAAAGGGTGATTTTCAACCCTCAGTTCCTCGTCATCTCCGTCCTCGTCCATGTTAGCTCCATCGCTATCTTCTGCTTCTTCACTCCCGCTCTCACCACCCTCACTGTCCTCGTCTGACGAGGAGCCGCTGGTCGCCGACCACCCATCGCTCTCGGAACCCGCCTCAAAGTCCCCATCTTCCTCGTCCGAGTCGTCCTGCACTTGCACAGCACCGGCACCAGCCATCTTTTCCTTCCCGAACAGTTCCCGGTGCTCTCTAACCCATTTGTTGATCCCCTCCTGCTCCTTCCCATCAATAAGGGAAAATGCCGTTTCAACGCCTGGATCCGCTTCACCCTCGTCGAGCTCCGCGATCTCCTCCGGCGGGCTCTTGCGCGTCAACACGACCGTGCACGTACGGCCCGTTGCGCTCACCACGCGCAGCCCATCCGTCTTGCTCAGCAGGTGCTCGAGCGCCCAGAACTCGCACGGCTTGCTCTCGCCCCAGAGAACACCCTCGCGCAAGAACCAGAGCGTCCCGGCTTTCGCGGCGCGGTACGCCTCGACGCCGGGAACACCGCCCTCGGAAGCGCTCACCGCTATCCCCGCGCAGGCGCTCTTAAACACCGCCGGGACGGGCTCGAGGACGGGGAGCCGCAGGCGGCTGATGAAGTCGAGCAGGAGGTCGCGCGTGGGTGTGCCGGCCTTGAGCGAGGTCGGCTCGGCGGCGGATCCGGTGTATGTAGTATATTTCACCGCGGCGGCAGCGGCAGCATCCAGGCCAAAAATAATCTGCGGAGATGTTGATTGGCCGGCGGGTTTCTTGCCTCGGTCGGGCGTGTCCGAGGATAAGATGACAACAGTCCAGTGTGCCTTCATCTTTCCCCGAGTGGGAAGGAGAAATGCACGGGTGAGAACCGAAAGAGGAATAGATGATTCGATTGCGCGAGTAGATGGATTGAGAAAACTGATAGATGACGCGTGGACGTTGATGTCGACCTTTTTGCGGATCGGAGACGTCGTCGAGATGGCATGGAGGGTGAAGAGCGGGGGACCATCGTCTGATGATCCAGTCAAATCAGTCTTTTGGCGCTTCGTTTCCGATTCAGAGTCAGCATCTTGCTCTCTTTGACGCTTTCCGTTAGTAGATGCAGATTTTGTTAGAGCGCCTAAAGCCGTCATTGCTTTATTCTGGCTCTCGGCCCATTTCTGCTGCGTTTCCGAGTCCGGAGAGTCTCCACCACTGACAAATCGGATCAGAGTATCAAGCACCTGAGCTCCTGCGGGAGTCTGAAATACTGCCAAGGATTCTGACAATTCCATTGGAATGGTGGAGGAGATGGCATCCAGAAATGGAGTAGCAGTCGACATTTGGGGATCCTGAAACGCGTGAGGGTTGAGATGTACCTCGGGCGAAGATAAAATAAATGCACCAGACGCGTCAAAAGTGGAAGATGACGGTAAGAGGAGACGCGTGTATGTCACAGTCACTGATCCTGTGACAGTCTCTGTCGCATCATAATAACAAACACAACAAGTTGACAACGACGTGTCCATAACCTTCGAAACTCGCCGAGAGCATCTAAATCCAGGTTCCTTGGATCCTCATCCATGCGTGCATCTTGCCGAGAACTCGGACTCGACGCGATGTCATTCCATCGCACAGCCGAACTTTGGCCGAACTACGGCGAGTCTAGGGACCCAAACTTGGACCTCTGCGTCTTTTGTAGCCACCTCTGCACATTTCGCCTTAAACATCGTCTTTCGATCCCCTTCGGGATATGGATATACTTTCGCGCTCATTTTGGATTCCTTAGTTCCTTTCTTCCCGATGCGTCTCCGAGCCTCCCAATTTTTCCAACTTCTTTGCATTGTATGTCGCCTTGGTCTTTGTATCCCTCACCCAGAATCGTTCTCATCGATAGAAAAAAATACACGTTTTCGAAGAAGTGCATCTTCCCCAAAACGGCAAAGCGTGTGTAATGATAAGGTCAAGAGACCTCGTTTACCTCTTGAGTCCTTGCCCATCCCACGTTGTCAAATACACCGCCTATTGCTTTCACAGTGAAAATGCAGCAAGAAGATGCCCATCTGCACCAGCGAAACCGCCTCGCAGTCGTTCTCAGCAACTACTTCTACTCGTCCACGGTTTTTGTCGCCTCGGTATGTGGCTATTGCGTGTATCTTTGCCCGCGCCCACCTAGTTCCAGGGAGCGTGGCTAGTCGCATTTGTGGCGCAGATCGCGGTCACGAAAATAGGTATGTGTGCATGTCTTGTGTGCCATCCACTCACGACTGGATTTTTTTTGGTTTGAAGTCGGGCATGAGGCGGTGGGCGTGATGTGGTTTGCAGTGTTCCTACAGCTTTTCCTCATTATTGGGGTCCTTTCAATTCTCGGGGGCGGGGACATAAGCGCGTTCCGCCTCCAGGCGTGCGCGTTCAGCACTATGGCGGCGGTCTTCGCTGTGATCGGCGTGGACATGAGCATATTCGCTGGCCAGCCCGCACGAGGCGCGATGGCAGCGGGGTGGCTCCTCCTGGCCATTGTTGATATCCTTTGGGTGTTGTTCTTCACCGCGGAGCCGGGTACGCCGCTTGCGCGGCTGGTCGAGACGATGACAGTCCACTCCCCTCGCGGAAGCGAGAGTGCGGACACAGAGCGCCAAGCGTCGAGCTCCCGTTCAGGCGAGGTCAGAGTAAGTAAGTTCTCCGAAGCGGAAATTAGGTCCGACGCGTCTCCCGGTGAGACCAAGGTCGGGCACGACAGGAACGGAGATCCACATGATGGATCCAGCCCCGAGATGAGCAGAGACTGGACGGGGATGGGGCGCCCAAAAATTGTTGACAGGACGCAAGACACCCTTGCGGAGGAGGAAGAAGCACCCGAGAATAAGCAGAACTACAGGTTCCCACCGCCATCGTCCAAAAATCGGCGGGCCGTGTATGTCGAAGAACCCCGGCACTTGTCGACCATATACGACCATCCTGAGGGCACATCCGAAAACGGAGACTCGCACCGCGATTCAACTAACCTCTATCCATTCAAAGTGCGGGCCCGGAGCGACTGTAGGTGTATACCATCCTTTCTAAACACGTCGTTGATTTCAGGATATGTACAGGGATTCCAAAAAGTCCTTCTGAAATTAGTTTCAAAAAGGGCGATATATTGCACAGCGCGGAAAAGGAAGGCAAGAAGTGGTGGAAAGTCCGGAAAGGAGATGGGTCTGTCGGATGTGCGTAATGCCTTCCTTTTAATTCTATTCAAGAGCCCTCAATTCGTTCGTAGCGGCCCCGTCTAATTATTTCAAAGTCCTAACCAGCTAACTCACCAGCTGGTCGCAGCATACAAATTTCTTTGCGGACTTGGGGGTTGTATAAATTAGCATGCTACCCTCTACAGCGAAAATAATGTCGTACAAGTAGCAAACTGTCGACTAAATGAGCGGATAAATTGCTTGGTTGCAAGTCGGGTCCCGGGCTACGGCTCTTCCTTCTGCAGCAAGGCGGAGGAGTCCCTGTCAGCACTCTTCCACGTGCATGGTATAAATTTAGCGACATGGAGAAAGTCAAGTTGGACGGTACCTCCGGCCTTTTGCATACAGGAGATCTCGCAGGGGGAATTTCCGTATTTGGATTGCTATGCACGTGCAGGCGTAGTGCCGGTGGCTGTGGTCCTTCTTTAATTTCCGCTTGCTTCTCATCTTTACTGAGCTCCGTCATCGCCCCTGCTGCGCGCTGGGTTTGCTCTGTTCAAGTATCCGACCACAGAGGTCGCGTCGTTTGCGCGTCTTTGAAGAATCAAACAGAGTGACATTGAGACATCGATACATCCGTCGAGATCCGTTTTACCGACTGAATAGGACGATGATGACCCACTACATTTCACTGCGATGGTCGGTAAGACGCTTAGGCGGAGGAGCAACTCGTTATAACCAGGGACTTGCTCCGCTTTCCTCATAATAACTCATTTCCCTGCATCATCCATGTCCTCAAACCCAGAATCGTCCAGCAAAATTGTCCTGGTCCTGCTCGCTACCGGCAAGCAAGGCGCCGGTGTGGTTCATGGTAGTGGATCTCATACCGTTTACAAAGCTCGAACTCATTCCCTCTCAGCCCTGGCACGCGCCAACGACTCGGCGATGCCGGGTCCACTGCCATGGACGATCCTCGCACAAACGCGGGATATTTCCTCGCCGAAGAGTGCAGCGCTCGCCGCGCTGCGTGGCGTGCAGCTCATACAGGGTACCGCCGACGCCCCTGAGGCCCTCTTCGCCGCTGCGCCCGGGCCCGTGTACGCCGTGTACTCCGTGCAGCTGGGGCTCGACAACCCAGGTGGGCTGACGGCCGAGATGGCGCAGGCGCGCGCGCTGGCGGATGCCGCAGCCGCCAATGGCGTGCGACACTTCCTCTACGCCGGCGCGAACTTTGGCGGCGTGCCGGAGAATCGCACCTACGTCCCACAGTGCGTCTCATTCCAACACATATAAACAAGCCATACTGACTTGGACCAGCTTCGAAACGAAGCGTGTCGCGGAGGAGTACCTGAAGACCGCGCACCCGACACTGCCGACGACGATCCTGCGCCCGGTGACGTTCATGGACCAACTCGTGCAAGGCGACCCCGCGTCAGCGGTGACCCGCCTAACGAAGATCATGTTCCTCTGCCAGCTCAAGCCCACCACGCGCCTTCAATTCGTCGCTGCCAGCGATCTGGGCCCCATCGCGGCGCTCGCCCTGCAGCATCCCGAAACGTACATCGGCCGCACCGTCGACGTCGCGGGTGACGCGCTAACGCCACGGGACCTCGAGGACGGGTGGCGCGAGGTGTTTGGTGTGGAGATGCGCCCCGATATGGTCGGCGGGAGCGCTCTCAGCTGGGTGGTGCGCACGGCGACGAAAGATCTGAGGCTCATGTTCAAGGTACGCAGTGTTTCTCGGTACTTTTTATATTCCGAGCTGACTCGGTGCCCAGTTTTATAATGAAATTGGATATAATGCGGATATTGCCGCCGCGCGCGAGATGTATCCCCAGATGAAGGACTGGAGGACCTTCCTCCGCACCGAAGGGCCGAAACCCACATAGAGGTCGCGGGATTCTTCGCTGCGCTGACTTGTGCATTATCTAGGAGTCTCTGTATTCTATACAGGTGTGAATTAATTCAGATGAAATTGTATCACACGGGTATGGTCACAGCGGAGGCAATATCTTGTCCGAAGACATCTTTTACGGCACTACATGAACCGTTTAAATACCAGACTCGACTATGCGAACATGCAACCAGAGACTGCCTAAATAAATTGGGTCCGAGAGACGGGCAACTAGCTGTCCGTAGGCTGGTACATTTTTTACGTCTCGCAACCTGCAGTTGACTGCGGGGTACGAAGTCAGTGATTATTAATTTCCCCGTAATCGAATAGACCTAGGAACTGTCCAGGAGTCCGACTTTTTGCTCTCATTCGGGTTAGGATAAGTCAGGATAATATATTATACTCAGCTAGGTCCCCTTTCGGAACGTGCTGAGTTGGTCCCTTGACCTGCCGGGAGTTATAGCATTCAAATTCCAAAATGCCACCCAGGAATTCAACCCTTCTAATATATGAGTGGTTCCCAGTGACCTCGAAAAGCACAATGTATTTGACCGCGCCTCATGCCACGGGGTTGCCTTACCAGTCACCAACATGCCGAGGCCATGTGGTTAATGAGAGGGTTTGAAATATTCCAGACGTAAAAACGGAGCACGAGTATTTCGAATCTTGTTTTACGTCTTTAGAAGTTTCGATTGAGGGATGTGGGAAGTAAACGTATATTATTTTCGCAGGTTACAGCGAATTAGCTGGGAATCAGATCATCAATCTCAACCCTGATAGGAGGGAGAGGCTGTGCTCTTACGCGGCTTATCGTCTACATAAGACTCCAGCCATTCACACAGCAAGAGGACAACACAATGGAAGCTGCTCCTCCGTCGTATAACTCTGCTAGTACACCCAGCATCAATGCTCCTGCTGCCAACGAGGCTCCTCCAGCATACACAATCCCCAACGCATTCGCCGAGAGTTGCCGGTCTGGCACTGGCATAGAGACATTCGTCAACGTACCTCAGATTAAAGATCACCTCGCGCTTCTTCATGCCTTCGCGGAACTCAAGGTCTCCGTTGAAAGAATGACCGACGAAGCCGGAATACCGCATCTCCCGACTGACAACGAACATCGCTGGGGATGGTTTGTCGGGCTTGCGGTCGAGCGGTCAGAATTGCAGTGTTGCTTGAATTTTCCGTTTCTTATGCTGTTTACCAAGATTCGAGAAGTGGTGCAAAGCGCTGCAGCCGTCGCACTCTGAGAAGGGCCTAGCAACGATATTGCCACCACTTGACGTGCTTATGGTGGGTCCGTTTGAAATGTGGTGCAGCGAATACTTACCTGTGGAAGGTATGGCACGCATATATGCTAAACCCCGGGTCTGTTTGTTCTCCTACTCTACCACTAGGAAATTAACGTCTCGATCTAGATGGTACGCAGAAGATGGAGAACGCATCGAAACACTCAAGGGCTTGCATCTGGCCGGAGAAGCGTTTACCACTGCCTTGGTAAGTTTTCTTTTGGCGCTGGGTCAATCTTCTTATTTCAACACAGGGTGGTGAATTCGGAGAACTACTCGCCGCTGAGCCTTCCAAGCAGCGTGTTGATAGCTGGGTTCAGATGACTGTAACCCCCTTCAACCCCTTTGAGTCCGCTAGTCAAACGGTAGCCAGAGAGATTGCCTGTCCCAAATGCTGTGTTGTGCTTTCTGCCCGTTCGTTACCCTTCCCTTCCTCGTCATGCCATCTGACAGCGTCCCAGCCTTTCTGATCGAGAAAGGTACCGGGTATTTGCAGCAAGGCTTCGCGATGGAATGTATCGACGAAAAGTGCGCCTTTGAAATCACGCGCGATACTTTGGCGCTGCGCAAGCTTGCGAACGATCTGGCCAAGCAGGTCACGGGCAAAAAAGCATCAGAACTCCTCGCGCAAGTCCCCTAAGCTGTTGTCCATTGCCAAGTCTTACATCTCTTCAGTGGAACCGTCCATACGCCGACCAACGTAGTGGATATAGCCCGTGGACAGTTCGTCAAAGATACAATGCTGAGCTCTTCAAATCTGCGGCGGCCCATCGGGTCAGATCATGGGACAGTTGTATCGGATGCAGCATACGCCAATTTTCTCATGGAACAGGCCAAGTACAAATTGGACACCCTCAGAGACATCTTGGCTTCGAGGATGAAGGGGAAAGGTGGTAAATTGTTCGTTTTTTGTGTATGTATCGAAATCTCTGGTTCACTCAGTGTGTCTTCAGAATCAGCAGGATTATGAGCGCCTACGTCGACGACAAGATTTTTTCGGTGGAACTCATTGCGGCTGTGAGTTGTTCTTCCTCGTGATCGATCCACCAATCTCACTATCCTACCAGGTGCTGCGTCAAGGATCGTTTGTGACGAAAATGTACGGCCTTCAATGGACAAAGACTGGTTTTTTCGACAATGTTGAAGATGAAGTTGCGCTTCAACACGCTAATATGAGATACCATGCGTAAGTTTCTGTTTTAATTTCTTTACTTCACGTTAAATCATTGGCAGGTTCCTCGACCTTATGTCTTCGTCACCGGGCTCATTTTTTGTTCCAACGCTGGACATCGACCTGGTATGGCATACTCACCAACTTATGGTACGCAATGTACGTTATGTTGCAGCTTTGAGAATTTTTTACTTCTCTTACACTTTCTCAGTACTCCAAGGATACCGTTGAACACGTCGGTCGATTCATTGACCAGTACGTCGATACTCTAATTTTTCTTCAAACTCGTTATGTAAATGATCCTCCCAGCGATGACAAAGTGGACGAATCTCAGCTCGCCTCCTCCTTCGATTTGACCTGTGGGGCGTGGAAGAACCGGTTTGGCGTGCAATACACGTGTTGTGGGTGCCCCCTCCCGGGCAAGACGATCGGGCAGCGGCTCGCGCATCTCGTTGGGCACGGCACGAATCCCTCGTACATCGTATCCCCAGTCTGTGACGGGCAGATAGGAAAGCTCAACGACAGCCGCAGTGTGCAGCTTGATCCAACGTTCCTCGTCCCTGTCCCTCTATACTCCAAGGCTGCGTGCGGATCAGGCTGTGGCGGCGGATGTGGTATGCCCCTTTGTGCTCTTATCCTGTACCTTGCCAAGTAATCGAATCTTAGGCGGAGGATGCGGCGGTGGTTGTGGTAGTTCATCCTTGGGCGTTTCTGGATGTGGCTCTGGTTGTGGCGGCGGGTGCGGTATGGCCTTTTGTAGTCTGCCCCTCAACCTCGTTGTTAACTTGGCCCCACAGGCGGAGGATGTGGTGGCGGTGGTTGTGGCGGCACATCCTTGAACGTTTCTGGCTGTGGATCTGGTTGTGGTGGCGGCGGATGTGGTATGTCTCTCTTTGTAGCTTTGGCTTCTTTTGTTTTTGGTTAACTGAGTCTCAGGCGGTGGCGGTTGTGGTGGTCGTTCCTTGGGCGTTTCTGGCTGTGGATCTGGCTGTGGAGGAGGCTGTGGTATGTCCTTCTATTTTTGTTCTCAGTCCGCTAACGCACGCTTAGGAGGTGGTGGATGCGGCGGCGGGAACTAGACTCAACCGCGGAGAGATTGACTTACAATGTAGTGTTTTTATTTTGTTGATTCTTTATTCAACGAAGCTAATTCGGCTCAAAAGGGAATCTCAATTACTGCCATTTAACTCATGGACCATTGGATGTTTGACGATGATATCTCTCTTTGTTTTCTGATCTGACCAGCTGTATCTTCTTGTGAAAGTCACTGAAAACGGCAAATACCCACACCACAAGTAGTCAATTCTGCCCTCAATCGAGGGACTTCAATGGGATACATTCCGGATGATCGTAGAGTACATCGTGAAAACATTCAACTAATTCATTTCTAGATTTTACAACTAAAGTAAGATAATTTCAGGTAGGTTCGTCGTTGATTGCGTGACAATACCTGGCACAAATGCTAAGAAGTCATAACGTTTGTATGCATGCCGACTCCATTCCGAACTCTCGGCATCACCAACTATACGTCTCCGTATGCAAGAACAAGTCTCTACAGCTTCCAAAGCCATCGGTGATGACGAGCTGCGAGTCGGCGACAGCGTTGCGCACGTCGTACAAGAACCCGTCTGGACCACACGCTGTTCCAAACATATTGAACACAGGGAGAAGAAAAACGAAAAAGAGGAGACACACCGACAATAGCAACCTTGCCCGCGCTCGTTTGAGCCTCGTGCACGATGTCGCCGAGGACGGGACGTCCCCGCAGAACGTTGACGCTGGGGTCACTTCCCTTGGCGTCTTCACGCGTGAAGTGCACGTGCACACCGACGGCAGTGTCCGGGAGCTGCGCCGCCGCTGCGGTCACGGCGGACTCCATCCAGGCATAGTTCTCTGTGCGAGGAGGTCAGCCCCGGGATATAAATGCAGTAGGCGCCACATACCGCCGTCCGGGACGGCAACGACGAACTCGATGCGTTGGCACGCGGCGTCGCCCGCCTTGATAGATGCAGCGAGGTCGGCGAAGAGGGGGAGCGTGAAAGTTGCGCCTGCAACATATCAGCGTGAGGTTTTAGGACCAAAAGGACATGAACACACCACTTCCGCCGGCGAGCAAGTACACGCGCTCATACGCCTTTAGCGGGACATGCAACCCTCCGTACGGGCCATCGACCACGACGCGCGACGTCCACGACGCCTTGCCCGCGACGCGCTGCGCCAGTGCCCGTGTGAGCCCGCGGTGCACGCGCATCACGAGCTCTGCCGTGTTTTCCGTGCCGCGCGTGTGCAGTGAGCTGACGGTGAACGGGTGTGATGTGAGCGCGTGCGCGCCGAGGCCGAGGATGCGCACGAAGACGTGCTGCCCTGGTGACCACTTGAAGCGCGATGGGACGCGGACGTTGAGCTTGATTAGGTCGGGACCTACGGACTCGACCGTTGCGGGAAGGCCAAATCCGGTGATGTAGAGCGTGCGCACGATGCGGGAGAGCCAGGCAAGGCCATATATCGCGAGGGTCGCCCAGAAGTAATCCCTGTAGATGTGCGCATTTTGAGTTAGATATATGCGATTCGATGGTTAACACACCAAGAGGTGAGACGGAAGTTGACGTGAATGAATAATGCAGCCATGAATATTCCAGAGGCGCTGTATCACGCAAGTTAGTATTATCTTCTCTAGAATCAACCAGGCATACATGAAGTGCAGCCTGAGGAAAATATATTAGTATATCAAACATCGGAGCAGGCATGTCACACTTTTTGAATATTTCGTAGTATGGGTTGCGGAAAATTCCCCAGGAAAGGGCAATGAGGTAAGTCTGAAAGAGATGGTGAGCACGGAGGCGTTGTTACAGGTTGGAAGAAATGGAAGGTGGGTGAGCAGGAATACACAACGCACCTGCGGCACGAGCGCGGCGACGCCCGACCAGTACCACGGTGATCCAGCGTATTGGGACATCATCTCGCCCATCTTTATATCGTTGATGATAAACGGGAAAGTGTGGACCAAGGACGTGATATCTGCAACGGGCCAGTATCAGCGTGTTCATTTAAAGACACCAGGAGATAACCTACACATAAAGAGCGCGGACCAACGATGGAAGACTTGTAGTTTCTCGTGCGACGTGCCGGTGAGGATGCCCACCCAGTTCACCTTGGTCGCGAATGCGCTGCGGCGGCGTGAGCATGGTGTAGAGACCGGAAACAAGGAGAGCGGCGTACATCATAAACGGCATAATCGCGATCGATATCCATCCCGCGCGCGTCGCGATCGGCGGACTGTGCCCCATCTCTGGGTTCGGCCAGTAGAATGGGCGGACCGCGAGCATCAGCACTAAAAAAATCATTAGAGCATTCCAAAGGAGGGAAGTTGAAGCACGAACCCATGACAAAGATAAACATTCCGGAAACACCAAGAATGGCGGCGAGGGGCGGAGCATACCACTGAGTAGCGCGGAGATAAAACTGGCGTGCTGTAGTGTATCTGAAGGCTGCGGTGAGCTTGTCGACGAGTCCTGGGGTCTTTTTGTCCTGCTTAGAGCTGGGACGAGGCCAGTGAGCAGGAAAGCAGGGTTGCTGAGGGAATAGCATACTTCTTGGAGCGCGCGCGGAACCATGATGCCATGTTCAGGATCGCCGAGGCTAAGATGGCGGCGCAGAAAAATGCGACCGTTGTCTGCGCATAATCCCAGTCCGCTGGGGAGTGGATGTATTATTCTTCTGTGGTTCGCAACATGAACAACAGGTTTACCTGTATACCACTTCACCACTTTGGCCTCAGCATATACGTTATACAGAGTGGAAAACACCCGCTCACGTCGTGCCATCGTGTGATGATCAACTGCTTCTGTTCAGCCGTCATGGCATCGTAGTTGTAACCGCTAGGGACGCGGGACGAGTGCCAGAGAACAGGGTGCCTCAACCAAATCAAACCCATGGCGGATTTTAGTGCAGGAAAGAAGTGGGAAGGATGGGGAATTGCTCGAGCCTCGGGAAAACTCAACGTGAGATGTCGTATTTGCTCTTCAAAAGAAGCGCAAGAAAAATTCATTTTTGGTTAGAATATGGAAACATAAAAACAAATAGTCCGATGATCGCACGAGGAGACACGAGGTACATGCGTAACCCGATGTACGGACCCACGGGAGTGGAAAGACAAAGCCAAGGCCGAAAATGTGACAAACGTTCTTGACTCGGGGAATGACTCGGGAACTGGCTCCATGGGGTAGAAGAGCCGCCGACAGATGCGAGATGGATGGCGATGGATACCAGAGAAATCAGGGGGGAGGGGTGGACGAGACGAACCCAAGACGAACCAGTCAAACGAACGTTCGGTTCGCGGTGAGCTAGACGGGCGAGCGGGTT
The DNA here is from genome assembly GCA_029378395.1 of Mycena leptocephala. Taxonomy (NCBI): domain Eukaryota; kingdom Fungi; phylum Basidiomycota; class Agaricomycetes; order Agaricales; family Mycenaceae; genus Mycena; species Mycena leptocephala. The sequence continues at coordinate 50,783 of JARJLF010000794.1, forward strand.
CCAAAAGGGGTGTGAGGTGGAGGGGAATACTGTAGAAAGGTCGAGGACGGCGGTGGGGGAAGGTCTGGGAGGAACGGGTAACAGAAAAGAAAAGTGCATACCGATAATTTTGGTAGATGAGTACCTAGAACCACAGCAGCCTGCTAGAGACCCTTCTGAGGAAGACAGAGGAGAGTGGAGACCCTACATGGTGAGGGTATGTGGCAGGGAGGGAACGCCAAACTTGAGGGGAGGGGGATGGGTGGATGGGAGAGGAGACACGAGTCAAATTGCTCGGCGACGCCTTATATGCGATCCAAATTTGATGCCATCGAGGACCGAATCAACGGCCTTCCTCGAGACAATTGTGCCGGTGATTTGTAAAGTCTGATTAAAGCCATAGTCATGGATGAGAATAAAGTCCTTCTAAGGAGTAAAGGATTAGAGATGAACTCCGCACACGTTAGTCCCCAAAATGGTAGTAAAGGAGTCGACAAGAGAGAGGGCAGAATCTAGGACAAAAATACATCAATCGAGACTCATTTGCGGTTGGCTGGGGAACATAGGAACAGACGGGGAACATAGGAACAGGGAGAACCAAAAGGAAACAAACAAGGTCACGGCAAGGACCGGTCCGAAACTGCTTGGTTCAGTTCGAACACAGCCACGTTATGATTTTGCTTCGCCGAAAAAGTTGCCGACCGCTTCTCTAGATCTGGGTTCGATCTCGGAGAAAACATAAGGTCAAATTTGGTCTGGATCCGGGTCTCACGCATCCAGGGAGAACGTTCCTCCTTTATCCTTGAACCCCTTGATTCAGAACTGCTCCTGCTGCCAATTCGCCGCTGTTCCCATGGACTCCATGAACATGACCGAAACCATGAACGCGACCTCGACGAACTCCTCAGACAGCATGTCTATGATGATGATGAAGACTTACTTGCACTTCACTCCCGGAGACACCCTCCTCTTCAACTCCATTGTCCCCTCTTCAGCCGGCGCGATCTTTGGGACCTGCCTTATTCTTTTCCTTATTTCCGTCGGCGACCGCTACTTGCGTGCCGTATGCCGCGGTCTGGAGCGTCGATTTACCCAAAGGTTAGTAACAGCACCATCAATGTCAACTAAATATTCATGAACTATTGCAAAGAACCAAGCGCCTCACCACCGCGTACCACTTCGCTGGCGCAGCCGGCAACGGCGGTGATTCCACCTCAAAGATCCCTGCGTCTGAAGTCGACTCCCCAGCAGCACCCGCGCCGTTCATCCTCTCTCACGAGCTGAGCCGCGGCGTGTTGGCAGGCCTTCAATCTACGATCCACTACCTACTCATGTTGGTTGTCATGTAAGTACTCAACCGCGATTTTGTTTCACTAAGCTGACTGTTCCCCAGGACCTTTAACGCCTCATTTATTATCAGCGTCATTCTGGGTGTGGTCGTGGGCGAGGTTGCTTTTGGCCGACTTGGTCATTGAGTCGAGTCAAAGGTCCTCTTGTTTCGTTTAGTTTGATCCAGAATCTATTTATTACAATTATACCGTCCCGCATTTCGAAACTTCGTCACAATTGTTCTCCGTCTCCCTAAATTGAGTCGTTATCTAAATCCTTCAAATTCGAACCTCTTCCGAAGAGGTCATTCTTTATTCACTCGATGGCGCCCACTCTGCACCTGAAGCCAGGCTACCCAACCATCTAATCCGATATAGACTGAATTTATCCATCCAAGTCCTCGACCGAAATTGCTTCAAGAATGTACAATATCATATTCAATGACTCATTGACATTTGTGCTATTCACCGAATTTTAGACGTCGCCACCAAGTGCACAGGAACGCTCCCACAGCCCATCCTCCTCCCATACCTCCACTCCACCCATGATGCAGTGCGCCACGAGCCCGCGGTTCCGCAGTATGCTCATCGCAAGCCGCCCGACGTGCCCCTTGTACGACACCGTTAGCACGACTTTCCCGTCCAATGCGCTGCCCGCGCCGAATTCCGGGTCAGCCGCACCGAGCCGCGCGTCGAGCAGTTTGAACTGCGCGACCATCGTGGGCGGGTGTTTGTACGGGTTCGCCGCCGCGCGCGCGCCGATAGGGAGGTTCAGTGCGCCCGGGATGTGGGCGACGTCAAAGTCCGCGGCATCGCGCAGGTCGAGGATTGCGAGTGTGGGGAACGAGGCGGACGGCGCGAAGGCGGCGGTGAGCATCTCGTGCGCGGTCGGGGGTGTGATCTCCCAGTCGACATTGTAGCTGGGGAGCAGCATCAGCACATAAATGGATCCATAAGCTGATTTTTCGTACTTGTAAGGATCCACACCAATAAGTTCGGAATTTCTTATCGGTAAGAAGTAAGAGGGGTCGAGCTTCTCAAAGTATTCAGATATATATTGGAAGGGCTGATCGCAGCAGATGAACACGCCTGCGGATCCGTCATCAATCCTCGTGAAGCATATAAGCGGCTTGTGCAACGTACAGGGGATGTTCCCGTCGAGATTCCGCAACGAATCAAGCTCGCCACTAGCCTTCTTCTTATCAAGGAAGTGGAATAGGCCCAGGAGCGCGAGGCCAGAAGAGGGGCCTACGAGCAAGCCATTGCGGCATAGCTCGAGGCTCTTCTCGTACGACTCAAACGGGCCGACCTCTTCAATGCAGTCGACGGCTTCACGCCAAGGAAACTCGACAGGCGCCAGGAGGCTGAACATGCGTGGGCCGGGGACACGGTCCCCAGGAGTCGTGCAGACGCTATTAAAGAGTATTGGTCGGGCATCTCGAGTGAAGACAAAAACATACCCTACACGGGCCACGGACGGCTTCACGGACTTGAGGTACAGGCCCGTGCCCGTCATCGTACCTGCATCAGTGAGAACACGGAAATCGGGAGTAAGGGAAGGCAGCCACACCTGAGGTCCCAATGGAAGCCGCAAAAACGGAGATGCTGGGCAGCTGCTTCATTATTTGAGGGCCTGTCCAGCGCATATGAGACTCATAATTCTAATGCAAAAGGTGTAAGAGCAGGGTTCGACACCAGCGGAATATGGTTACCTCCGGATTTGAGTACTGGTCGGGGTTGTAACATCCGTCCTGTTCGCCGTCTTGCGTTGCCGTGAAAATCCCCCCGTTAGGGTCCAGCGGCTCGGGCTGCCCGTGCCCTGCAAAGAGCGTCCTGCGACCTGTTAACTCTACGTAGGTAGTTCAGAGGAGAGACGAACAAATCAAGTCCCTGGATGAGCTGTTATGGACTGCAATATCGGGACGATATTTATTACTCACGAAGAAGCGCAGCAGATCGAGTTTTGTCGGGCTGGTTTTGTTCGACAGGTAAGCCTTGGTATTCTGGATGCCGTAGATGTGGGCGAGAATACCCATGGAAATGACGGTGCTCCCAGATGAGTACTCCACAAGGGTGTGAGTATCATTGGTGATTTTTCCCTTCTCTTGCCCGCGAAGAATCATATTGAGAGCTAAAGAAGAGTCCTGCTCAACTGTGGAAATCTTGGTTTTTAATGGGATCGTACCTGGGAGCAATTTGACGTTCGTTGCCGGCGTATGGCTCATCAATTTCGCATAAATCTGAACGCCATCTTGATACGGCGAGTTAGTAACTGCCAGTTAACCAGTTGCTAAATTTCAAGCACCTTTCTTGTATGGATTCAGACGCTCGGGAAGCTCAACCAGCTGGCCAACCACTTCAGCATTGGGGTTTCTTTGAAAAAAGTGGGCGTCGACTTACTGGGACGGGGGGAGCCTTGTCTGGATGATAGAAGTCATGTAAGGCATCCTCGCCGGAAAAGACGTTGAGAAGTGGGTCTGAGGGCATCTTCGAACGGGTCGTACTGGATCTTTGTCACTGACTTTGTTCTTATGCGGCTTTGATTCTGCGACGATGATCTAGATCCGACCCTCCGGTAGCACAAGCGAGCCAGAAACACATTTGCACCGAACGAGTCGGCGGCTCGGCGCAAGCCAAGTTTGGGATCAGGTTGGGATCAGGGTTCGTCGCGGCATGACCCCGGACAGCATGATGGACCCCAACACCGGTACATCGCTTGTTAACCGCGTGCTCCGAGTCCATGGCAAATTTCTCCAAGCAACTCTTCGCATGTCTTCTCAATCCCCCATGCGCGAAACCGTGTCTGCTCCGACGGAACTTACAGACCAAACCAACTACTTACCCAGGCGAAAGATCATAACGGTACGGATTCGGAATTTCGGAAATGACGCGACTTGCACGTATTTCTGACGGGCTATAGGTCTTTCTGGCATGCGCGTTAGTCGGGACCACCGGTCTGCTTGATGAGACCATGATTTCGGTGGCTCTCCCGACAATCAGTTCAGACCTTGGAGCAGGAAGCCAAATTAGCTGGGTAGCCGCAGCTTTTTTTGTGTAACTTCGCCCGCCGCTGTTCTGGACTTTATTAAACGTATCACAGAACGAGTACTGCTTGCCAGGCACTATATGGTCGTTTCTCCGATATCTGGTCCCGCAAAATAGTACTTTTTGGGCTGATGTTCATATTCTTCATGTACGTGCCCACCTGTGTCGATTCTTCTGCTAATATTGGAAAGATCAGTGGAAATCTTGCCTCTGGATTTTCCAAGACATTTGTTGAACTGCTGATTTTCAGAGCGGTATGCAGTTCTATTTTATTATCATTTCGGTGTGGCCTTCAGATGATCCTTTACTCACAGGTGTCCGGAATCGGCGGTGGGGGCCTGTCCACCGTCGCGCAAATAATCGTGTCAGATGTCGTTTCTCTTCGCGAGCGTGGAAAATACCAGGGCATTCTGGTACTTTTTTTTGGGCTACGATTATATCGGCAGCTGCAGATTTATATTTTTCAAGGGTGTATCTGTAGCGTTTTCTTACGGCGTTGGTCCTGTTATCGGAGGGCTCTTTGTTGAGCATTCTACCTGGTACTTGACACCTTTCGCGATTAGACCGTTCCTCATGACCTTTCCTCATGACCAGGCGATGGATATTCTGGCTTACTCTGCCGTTAACGGTGGTGTCTGCGGCGGCCGTGTACTTCTTTATGCCTTTAAAAACGGTCGAAGGCGGCTGGAGACAGTATGCCGACTTGAAATTCTCTCTGCATATCCTGAAGAATTTCTAGGAAGCTTGGGCGCATCGATTTCGTTGGGTCTCTACTCATTCTACTGGCCTCGACGCTCCTTGTGGTTAGTTCTACTTTAGCCGCTATAGCCGCTATTTCCACAGTTGACTCATGGTTTTTAGTTATCTCTGACATGGGCAAGTGGCTCATATCAATGGCGAAATCCTCACGTATTCGCAACACTGGTTGTCGGTTGCGTAATCAGCATCGGTTTCGTTCTATGGGAGTGGAAAGTTCCCGCATTCCCGATCATACCGAGTAAGTCTCCATTTTGGTTATCCTATTTCAAGAGCCATCCGTTTACTTGCCGAATAAGTGTACATATTCAAAAAACGCATTGTCATTGGCGCGGGCATAACCCAAACTATCAACGGCTTCCTCACCGTTGTGCAAGTATTTTATCTTCCGAGCTTTTACCAGCTTGCGTACGGCTATTCTCCGGTCAAATCAGGGCTGCTTGTTCTTCCTCTAACAGTGGTCCAAAGTATGTCACTTGTTCATCGTACTGAACCTTGATTGATCCATGTGTTCAGCCACCGCGTCGACTGCGTCTGGCCTGATTGTCACCGCGACAGGCAGGTACCGGGTATGTATTGATTATTTCGAACGCGCAATGTAATCACAATTCATTTGCAGGAGTTAATTTTGGCTGGCTGGGCCATTTGGGCGGTGGGTCTCGGTCTGCTGGCGACTCTAAACGAGCACTCGACTCTCGGTCAGCAAGTCGGTTACTCCCTACTCACCGGAATCGGAGTAGGACAAACATTTCAGCCGTACGTGTCCGTTCTACTTACCAGTAATATACCGTAACTCGGGGTTTCAGATCCTTAGTCGCCGTTCAGGGTGCGCTCGAGCGGAAGGATATGGCCGTCGTGACCGCCATGCGAAGGTAATTTACCACTTCTGATTGTATTATCTAGTACTCAATTCATCTCAGCTTCGCTCGGAACATAGGTGGGACCATAGGGCTTGCTATCACGGGCACCGTCGTGTGAGTATCCTGAACCGTATTTCGAATTGTAATTCCAATCAAACTATTCGCAGGAACGGAATTCTGGTGTCATATGTTTCCAAGTTAGATATCAGTGAGGAACTTCGGCGGTCTATTATCGACAACCCGGTGTCAGCTCGTTCGGGTCTCTCTCCCGAAGTGCTCTCTCGCGTCATTGCAGGCTATCATGAGGGATTCAGGACAACATTCATCATCTTGGCCTCGCTAGCTGCATTTGCGTTTGTCGTGGCTCTCGCGCTGATGTCACACCAGGATCTCCATCGAGACGACGATGCCACGTTAAAGGCAGAGGGGGAAGCATTTGTTATGGGCATACGTGTACAAAAAGAGGAGCAGGCGGCGAACAAGGAACTATGATCAAACACTAGGTAGCAATCAAACAGTTATAGAACCCACCAAATCTAGGATCACCTCGCCTATACCCAAATCAGGTCCGCATCGGAAAAAGATTTTGTCTAGACAAGCTTTTTGTCTCCGTTTGCTAATAACCATCCGACACTCATTCGAATAACAACATGTCTTACCCAAACTCTCAGAGACTGGTGCCCCGTCCTGTTCCTGCGCTCGATAACTTGCATGAATTCACCCCAGTAGAAGATTACGACCTTAACAGTGTTCTCCCTGCACCGAAGGGCCCGCTCGAAACAGCGCTCGTTATTGTACAGCCCTTCGTCGTATGTGATGTTGAATTGTCTGGCGCCTATATTGACTCTTGTCCAGCCGGTACTGCACGGAGATGAACTTTCTCGTGCATTCTGCGCGCTACCGAGCGGCGATCCTGACATTTGGTTCTATCCCTATCCTAAAGGGAAACCGTTCGGTTTGAATATTCATCATTTATTCTGAAATTATTTGTTTAAAGACCGCAACAGAGTCCAAGGCAGAGACCTTGATTTACGTCGAGAAACAGCGCCTGCGAGTAAACTTGCTCACCTTCGCCGTCACAGATCGCAAGTCTGGCGAGCTCGCTGGGATAATGAGGTACGCTGGCCATAGTTTCAAAGGCAAATATCTTAATGGGCCTCCCAGTCTTGGATGCGATCCTGCGCAAGCCACTCTCGATGTCAAACTCATGGGTATCAAGATTTCCCCAAATTCCGCGGCACCACGTCTTCATACACGGTTGCTACCTCTGTTGAGCTACGCGCTTAATCCTGTGAAAGACAGTGGTCTTGGCCTCGTTCGAGTCGGCTGGAGAACTCCTCCTGAGAACGTCCAAAGTCAGAAGGCGGCCGAGAAGGCGGGACTGTCCAGAGAGGGGATTATGAGGTGGGCTACTGCAACGAGTTCCAAACCATCTGACAATTGTTGCAGATGTTACGAAGTGTCCCCGAACTTGGGTCCAGATTCTCCGTACCCTGAAGTTTTGGTTCCGATGGCTCAGGAAGGATGACAGAGGATGCAGTCGTTTATTCGATGACATGCCACGACTGGCTTGCCGAAGGGAAGCGCGAAAGACTAAGAAAAATGCTTTAATGGGGCTGTTGGTAATTTAAATATAATGTTCCGAAAGAAAGGCGTGCAAGTGTCGTGTAACCTACCTTACCTACCACGTTCTTCGGTTCCTGTAATCGACTGACTGCATGTCTCCATCCAAAAAGAGAAAACCTGAAACAGCAAGGGAGACCGGGGTCACTCTGATTTCACTCTTGTGAAGCGCTTCCGCCGTTCGCCGGGCCGTGATTTGGTTCGCAACTATTTACCCCGGTTGCAACAGCGCGATTTGGATCTGGCTTGGACTTGGGCAAATATATATAAGAACATCTACATGCTTATTTCACCATATCACACAATGAACTCGAACGTCTATTCAGGAAAGAACGCACTCAAAGATTTTTATGACCCGTCGAAATGTCCACCTTTGCCAGTCAGTAAATAACAAGCTCAGCCGATACTGTTACTCACCTATTTCAGCTGGTGGAGCTTCCGAATCATCCCTTCGAAGATGACGGAGTCGAAATATATGCCAAGATGCTGACTCTATTGCCCGCAGGCAATGTTAAATCTTTGCCAGGTCTTGTCCAGCCCACTATATCAGAATGAGCCGCTGACGAAACAACATTAGCTCTCAACATGTTGCTCCGAGCGGTTGAGAGCGGAGAGATCAATCAAGACACGAAGCGCATTATCGAGTGGTCTTCGGGAAATACCGCTATCTCGTTGGCCATCATCAGCCGAATTTACGGGTTGGGCGATGTTTCGGCTTACATCTCGAACAAGAATTCCGAGGCGAAGATGCAACTTCTCCGATTTTTTGTAAGTTGAATATTTGCTGCAAATATTCCGGCTCACATGTTGATTAGGGACTCGAACTGTACGTACCGCGTGGGTGTTCCGGGATCAAATTTAATGTGGAATAGCTCGCTTTTCGGTGGTCCAGCCCAGGTCAATCCAGATGACGTCGACGGTGGGATACGCGCTGCCATACTTGATGGCGCTAAGGAGGGTTGCTATAATCCATCGCAGTACACCAGCGGGCGGGTGGGTGATATTTGCCAACTCTTCGCATCTGCTGAGGTCGTTCCCAGAACCCGAGGCCCACGTGCGCTGGACGGGGCCACAGCTGCACATGCAATTGCCGGACATGTCGGTTTTTGTTGCTGGACTTGGAACAGCCGGTGTGTAGACATTGCTAGCCCGTGGCCGAAGATGACCGTTGGAAGGGACACTAACGGGGATTGGAACTTACCTAAAATCGGTGAATCCAAATATTGTCAACATTGGGTGCGAAATCATGAATCTGCATCTCAGCTGCGTCTAACATTGATCATAGAGTCTTTACAGCTCCCGGAGACAAGGTGCCGGGACCGCGCCCAATCGACCTCGCACCTCCGCCGGCGGACATGGATCTTCCTTGGAAAGATGTAATTGATGAAGCGGAATTTGCGACGTCTTTAGATTCGTACCAAGCCAGCGTGGAACTTTGCCGCCAAGGCCTCTTGGTCGGTCCGAGTTCCGGTCTGGCATTGATTGGTGCGAATTTTAATTTTCCCACAGTTGAAAATAGAACGAGCGATTTCTGCAGGTCTGTACCATTTCTTGAGAAAGCGAAGGCAAATGGCGGGTTAGATAAGCTGCGCGGCCCAGACGGCAAAATCAAATGTGAGTTGAATTGTTTGGTAACAAAACTGTCACAGAACCGGCCACGCCTCAGGTGCTTTTATTTGTTGCGACCAGCCCTTCCAGTACATAGGCGAGTACTTCGACAAGCTCCCACCGAATTTGTTCCCAAAGATCGTCAACGATGAATTGCTTGGGGTCGACCAATATCCTTACGGCAGCACTTGGACGATATCATCGGAAGAAGCCTATCCCAAGATCTCGGAGCATGCGACGGTCTGGATCTTCGCGACTCTGCCGATTTCGACATGGTGCGAATCGCCGGATCGATCAACTTGGACCTCACTCCAAGCAGGAGCCTAACCCTTCACAAGCCCGCCAGCTCTTCGTCGCCAGTGGCTGGAGTTGGATGGCCGCCTACGTGCTTCAGACCCAGAATTTGGCCCGAAGCTGTTCGGCAAGATCATCATAATTAATTCGTACAACGGCAATACCGCCGTGGTTGCGAGCAGCGTCTTGCGGAAGAGGGGAGTCGAGGCATATGCTGTTCAAAACGGATTCGATTTCACAAGTAGGGCCTTCAGTTTTTCCTGTATTCGTCGCTGATGATCACTAGTCGAAGATAAATGTATCCTCGAATACGGCAGCCCTGCGTCGAAGTTTAGCATTCAAGTCAGTCGCATTGACTTTGAATGTAATGACACAACTTGCTGCACCTGCTGTCACTGATATATATTTGTCTAGCTGGAAAATCGAATATCTTTGAGTATGAACGGCCAGCAAAATGTGGAATCCACGCAACGTCTTAGTAAAGAACAAAGCCCGAGTCCGCCTTAACCGTACATATATTCGGAAGTCATGACATTTGAACGAGGATTTTACTCTATAATGATTGTTTCTTGGTTCATAGAACGAAATCAAACCCAGAGGATACTTGCGAAGAGCAGCTCCGGTATTCTTTCAGAAATAGTTCTGGGGGAGAAAACGCCTGCCCGCTTACAATTAAAAGCTCTACAATAAGTCTAGTAGCGTGCAAGGGATTGAAGTGAACCATCATCGAGCTACGGCATTACAATTCCTCAGATGAACCTGCGTTTCATCGTAACCTAGCGTTGCTACCGGCCCTTCCGAATTCGAGCCAAGGACAGTGACCCCATCCAAGTGCAACCCAATCAGAAAATCTATCGCGTCAGCGCGGAAGGTGTCAGCCGTGATATTCACAACCGCGGGGTCGGAAAACGTCAGTAGAGACGGCGATGGCTGTTCCACTTGGGCCAGAAAACAGAGGGAAGAGCAAGATTCGGTGCAGCAGAACGATTCGGGTCGAGCGTGTTGATAAAGTTGACTGGCCAATTTAGGTGAGTGATACACATTAAACGGGACGAGTGAGGAGGCACGTACGGAGGGAGTCGACAGCCTGGTTGTCAGTTGCAGCGGAGGCATTCGGGGGGAAGAACAGGGGAATATCGCTCTCATGGAATGCTCCCAGGTTTGGCGTCGACTTGCCGCGTTTACTCACTGTCCACGAAGATGTAAGTCTGGATGCAGTAAATTATAAACGATGCGTACACCAGCTCCAGGTATTTTGCGTCCTAGATGCATGTTGAAGGAAGAGTCGCCGGAGGCTGAGGAACTCGAGGTCGCCAATAAAGGCGGAGATGCGTTTGAATTCCGGGCTGTTTGCCGTGAGGGTTCGGTCAAAGTTCAGTCAATAATTCAACTTGAGGAGACACACGTCAGTTGATTCGCACTGCCGGTGCCAAATGGCGCTCCCTAGATATTTTGTGTTGGTCTATCTTCAGCTAATTGAGCACCGAAGATGGACGCACGAGTGCTGGATCCTGTGGGTATAATTCTGCGACCCGGGAGATCTGATGAGGGCTTGCTTTCGGCAGGAAACTGAGTACTTGGGTTAGGAATTTATTGCTTGCTGTGCGTCTGCTCACATAGTTCGAACGTAGTCGCTGAATTCGGCATTCGTCCTGTATACTTCTTTAGAAATGGGGAAAATCTGAACAACAGTTAACGGACGTAACGTTGGAGCTGGAGAATGAGAACAGGCTAGAATACAATCAGCCTGGGTTAAAACCCTTGTATACATAGCATGCTTACGTTCCTTCGTCGTCAACATCTCCCACCAAGATAGGAATCTGGACATCCCAGAATTTGTTCAATCTAGCTCACAGAAACCGTAAGAGGTTGAAAACATACCGGGGCGAACGCGCCGTGCGCAACCGAGATGATCGGGTTACGAACGATGATATCCCCGTCAACGCGTGGTTGCCACACGAGCGCGAGACTTTTGAACGAGAAAAGGTCGGACGTTTGGTTGACGGTCGACAGAAAGGCCTCGAATGGGACGCGCCGCAGGCACTCTAGCGTATCGCGGGCCTCCGTACAATTATTCGCGGCGACAAGGCCATCGTAGTCCTGCTGCCCGTCAATAACGGAGGGAGAGGGCAAAGGGGCGCCAGAAATCTGCAAATTACAGTTCAATCTCAATTAACAAAGTATTTTGTACAGATCTGACCATGAAGGCGCCGCGAAACAAAGAATGCGACTTTGGTTTGTTATACAGCTGAAGGAGGCCTGTCGATATCGCCCCGGCGCTGAAGCCACCTCTGCAAGAAGCCCCTTGAATAGTCTTGGCGCGGCGCAGGAGGTGTCACTTACAGCACGACGCGATCAGGATCTCCTCCGAATTTCTCAATATGCTTCTGCACCCATTCGAGGGCGAATATTTCTGGATGAGGGAGATAGGTTTAGCCGCGTTAAACTTCAAGCGCCGGAATGCACGGACGGTCTCGCAATCCTAGGTTGGTTATCCCCGCATCGCTAACTTCCTTTCCCGCCAAAAATCCAAACGCTGGGTAAAATGAGTAAACTCCTGCAAGGGCTGGTCAAGGAAAGACTTGCCGTTCAGGCGATAGTTAGTAGCGACGATCAGGACGGGCTCGCCCAGGATCATAGAACGCTCAACTGTGGCCCTGAAATCGGTGTCGGCCGAGCTTCCGATTTCAAAGCCGCCTGAGAATTATGCGTACATGAGTCGCATTCAAGATGACAAAACAATTGGCATACCGCCATAGAGCCACTGTGTCTGCTAGTTAGCAAATGGATACCTTCGATAAATTTCGATAAGGCCTACCATCAAAACAGGCAGCTTCGAGCCCGGATGCGCCGAAGTTGGTTTAAAAACATCGAGCGTTAGACCTGAGACAAATTCTTATCGAGCGGCACAAGGGCTGGGACGACGAAGAGGGACGCACATGCTTCCGACACCACGCTGTCGTTGGGAGCACTAATCGGAATGCCAGCCTGAAGCGAAATCGCCTGCTGGGGGCACGCTGGACCAAAGGCAGTGGCATTTTGTATGCCGTGAAGATGGATGGGAGCCTGCGGGAGCTCGAAACGGGCACTGTAGAAGAAGGATATCAGAGCCGACAGCATCTCAAATAGATACCGATATGGCTTACGCTGGGCGGGCGAACGGGACCCCGAGAAACTTGGTAAGGTTGCCGTCTGTAGCGCCCTCAAATGCCCCATAGTGTAAGGAGACAAGAGGGCCATACGCGGCGACGAGAGACAAGTAAGAGGTGAGAGATATGAAGAAACGAGGAGTCAGCATTAGAGGGATTCGATGGGCAGTAGCAGACACTTGCGCCGACTCTATATCCCTGAGACCATCGGGGATCAAAAAATCGAGAATGGAACGCGGGGTTCCGGTCGTATAAAACCGTTTGAGTTACACGGGAGACGTACTAACCCGTATGGTGTGGAAAACGGTCGGTGCGTAGGGATCAGCATCCAACCGTCGCTCAGCTTCTCGTGGACTTCCGGATCCTGCTGTTTTTCGAGTCCCCCAACCGTAACTGGCAATAGAAACCCGAGGTGCATTTAATTTTGATCCATGCTGCAGTTGAGTGGCGGTCCTGTCATATTTACGGAGCGCCTGTCCACGAAACACGGAAACAGCCTGATTATTTAGCGGATTTCGATCAGAATGCATGATGAATGTAAAGACCTTGGAAAGACCACTGCCGCGCGCGATGCGATGCACAAACAGCGGAGCAGCTGTGCCGGGCGGAATCCTTCGATTTAAAATGCAGGTACAACATAAGTGCTATGGCGTTTATGGATAGGCTTCCTCTATCAATCGCGTAAGAAATTCCGCCGAGAGGTCATCGAGACAACGCTGTCGCTGTCGTCCTCCAGCGAGGCTTTCCCAAGGTCCGCTGGCAGCCAGACCACCTTAATCAGAAATTCTGAGCCAGTTATAACGTGAAGTTTGACGGAATTGGCTCCTTCAATAATCCGGGGGAGGTGGAAGAAGGAAGCGTGTCCTTGTTTGGCCATGACGTATCTGAACAATGAGAACCAAACTGTTGGAAGCTCCGATCAATGCGGAAATCAATGTGGAATTTCTCATACAACCCTTATTCTGCGTGTCGTATGCCGGCCCCGCCGCCACAGGAATCCCTGGTCATTCGCAGGTTATCACATCATAACCTTCTGATGGGGGAAAACAGTGAAGTGGGTGCCAATACTAAGGCCCTCCGGGCACCCCTGGTACCTCTTCTCAAACCCGTTTTACTTCCATCATGGATGATATACTCAGGGGCATATTCCGAGGAACTTGAAAACGGCTCAAAGATTCCCTCGGTCAACGCTTGCGCGTGCAAGCGTCGACCAGCTCACATTGAGCCAGGGATATTGTACCTAACATATTTATTGGGACCATTGAGCTGAAAATATTTTACTTGATGTGTATTCTCTCTATGCTGGATGCCGTGTTCCATCTGGATTTCAATGCAGTGTCAATGATTATCCCAGATTCAGTGGGAAGGTGACATTACAGCCCAAAGATTCTCTCGATTGACGCGTGAGGGGGTGGGATTGGACAGAGAGGAACCGGTGTGGCGCCAGGAGGCAAACACAAAAACTGGGCAGCGACGGCGACAGCAGGAGAAACGTTGCGGGATTGAATATATTAATTACTTTTATATTATTAATTATTTGATTATTTAATTTGTTATGTTATTGATTTGTTGATGGGGACTTTTCAATTCGCGTTTGAGACCTGGATCGGTAACCGGTACCAGGAAAAAGGGTGTCAATCCCAAAACATCCAAGTCCAACATATGATATTGGATGAAATCAGAAACGAAAAGGAAGCAAAAAAAGGGCCAGCCGCGGCAGAGGGTTTCACAGTAGACTTTTTTCCGCTCCTAGTTTTTCAGCTGGGAAGTTTTGTTTTCACCCTTTTTTACACTTTTTACATATCAGGATTGAAGGGGGGGGGGGGGGGGGGGATGGGGGGAAACCGGTAAAAAACGGCGGAAAACACATAAAGTCCAAAATAAAGGGAGAAAAAGGGCTGGACTGTAATATCTGCGAAACGTGAAAAAGGGAGGGAGGAAAGGGCGCAAAAAAGGGCATAAAATGGGCTGCTGTGAATGACCCTAGTGCTGGGGCTGTACCACCGTTGAATCTATTTGCTGCCGGACCTTGACCGTTGACTCCTGAGTACATGGGCCCTCTGGCACTCCTGGTACCTCTTCTCAGACCAGACTCTAAAACACCTGTTTTTACTTCTATCGTGGAAGATATACTCAGGGGCATATTCCGAGGAACTTGAAGACAGCTCAAAGATTCCCTCGGTCGCGCTTGCGCGTGCGCGCAAGCGTCGACCAGCTCACATTGAGCCAGGGATATTGTACTTGAAGGATTTTATTTGGAGCATTGAGCCCAGGATATTGTGCTTGAGGTGTATTTTCTCTATGCTGGATGCTGAGTTGAGGGCTGTATTTTCATCCATCCTGATTTAAATGCAGTGATTATCCCATATTCAGAGGGAAGACAACAGATACACATATTTGGATATTGTGGCTCAAGGATTCACTCGGTTGATGCAAATGTGTTGACCAGCTCACATTGAGCCCACTGTTGAAGGACACGAGTGACCTTCAATATTCAATCATTTGCATGGGTGTTGGTACACAGTTGCGAGGCCCCAGCTGATTTTGAGAGGCTTGTCTTTGTCCAACCCCATCACAGAAGGTCGTTGCGACATGGTGGGATCCAAGTGGGATCTAACAGTGTGATTTGGAGCCAGGAGGGCAAACACAAAGACTGGGTGGCAACGCGACAACAAGAGAACATTTATTGCAGGATTTTAGAAACTCGTAGGCAGAAAGGGCGAAGAACGGCTGCGAAACATTTAATATAATTGTTTTTAATATTATTTATTTAAATATTTATTTCAGTATGTCATAACTTTGTCTGATGGGGATTTTACATTACGGGTTTCAGACCTGGTTCCTAAGCCGGTACCAGGAATATCAGAGTCTGTTGACTTTTCTGGCCAACACCTTGATAGATTCCGTCAGTGGTAAGGTTTTGACTTCTTGGGTCAACGCAGACCCTATCACTTGGAAGGATACAACCGCCCCGTTTGTTGATTTTGCTCAGTTTCAGTTTCCCCTTCTTCGACAGATCACCATGGAAGAGTTTAGATAACTTGCCCAAGTCAATCATGTAAAGCTTCATTACTGCGGTCAGTTTTTTTCTCAGCTATTCGTTCTTTTGCCAATGTTAATTATCGTGAGGCTTCTGTAACCAGCTTGAATCTTTTGTCGGCAACAACTGTATATTTTTTGTTTTGAACATTAAAGTTCCCCTCACCCCGCCTGCCGGAATAACTAATTTGAATCTCGCCTCGAGCTTTTCAGCGGGTCAGAGGAGCATTAAGTCGATAGAACCCTCACTTGAGGTATCTGTTTTCATACTCAAGCTCGAGTTGTAGACAAGTTTTGTGCCTCTCTGGTGATATGCTGCAAGCAGGAAACTCCCCGAACAACTCGACAAGTTGTCCGAGAATTTTTCGGAAGACTCGAATAGTATTTTATCCAACCGCATGAGTCAGATGATATTTCAGAAATGCAGCGCATAGTATCTCGGAAGTCCGCAATTCAGGGATCATGGATGAGTGTTGGTACGTGTATAGTATTGTTCCTTCACCCAGAGCAGATTTGAAAGCTTCACAAAATTGAAAGGCAAAATAACTGAACCGTGGGAACTGGTTGATCCCGGCAACTATCGGCATCCAAATGGCGATGCATGGTTACGGCAACACTTCATTGGTTGTCTTCTCCCATCCAGCTCCGCTGTTCAACAACTGGCGTCTGCCCATGACTGAGTTTCATATCCTATCATCAACGGAAGTGAGATGCTTCATCTCTTCGAACCCAACTGCTTTCGATTGTGCGTTTGCCTCCCGCGAATGGACCAAGAATGGACGGGAGCGGCAAGTCTCGCAACTTGGGACAGGAAGCTTCAACCGGGATCCGGGTAAATTAAATTCGCTGGAGGATCCACGTCCCCGAATGTAAATGCGCGTCAGAGGCACCGCTTTCATGTCGTTGCCCGGCGTTCCTCATATATATCCCCCATGGAGATCTGATCCCCGAGACATCTGCATCCATGACACCGTGGCCAGCGAGCAGGTCTCCTTCTCCCACTTTCAGCGCTGCGCGCCTTCACGTTCTAAACTCTCAATTCTTGCTCACGACTCCTCACGAACACCTCGATCGACCCCGCTCCACATTTGTAATTCCTGTGCTGTTTCCGCCCGCACCGCTCTGTTTTGCTCCGCTCCGCTCCAATTTGCTTGTGCCCACAAGTGCGGTGCGTCTTTCTCCTCTCTTCTCCCCTTCTCGTTCATTTACGGTCATTGTCGCATTCTCAGCGTCCTTCAGCGACGCTTGTTTCTGTTTTTAAATAATGCCTGTACTCTCGAGTCTTGAAAGGTGAGTCGTGTTCTGTTTCTCTCCTCCTATCGAGATTTCATGGAGAATGGATAGTGTGGTCGGTATCACAGATACAGCCCCTGCGCAGTCGTCAACCGGTACATCTGTGGCGGCTGCGTCGAGCCAGGCCGTGATCTCGTCGGCTTCAGCAGATACCTCTTCGTCAGCTCTCTCGTCGTCTGACACGTCCACAACCTCCGCATCGGCGACAGCCTCGATCTCTGCCACTTCCACCTCAGCAACGTCGTCGACGACAGCGTCTACAAGTACCTCATCCACAACAACGCCTTCGAGCTCGAGCTCGTCCACCACTACGGAGGCCGGGACGAACAGCCCCGGCACCGATACCCAGACGCTGACGAGCACTCAGCTCTTCACGTCAGACACGCCGAGCTCGAGCGCCAGCGCAGCGACAAGTTCTAGTACTCCGTTCGTTTTGTTCCCCTTTCCTCGCGTTTCCGTTCCGACTAAATCGCACACAGATTCTTCCAGAACAAAGGCGCCGTCGCAGGCGTCTTCACGGTGGTCGGCCTTGTCGCTGCCATCACCCTCGTATACCTCATCACCCGAGTTCTGCGCCGGCGCCGGCAGCGGCAGCTCGATCGCGAGATGGACGCCGTGTCGTTCGTACCCGCTTCACTCCAAGCGATCGTGGACGACGACGACGACGCTGGCCCCCGTCACCTGCCGTCGCTCGATCTCAGTTCGGGCTCGCACGGAGCCCAGAGTGGTTACAGTGGTTACAGCGGGGCGTCGTACTCGCAACCGCCTCTCCCCATGCCCCAACAGCAGCACAACTACGGCTTCGCACAACGCGACTACGCATCGAGCGAGTACTCCAACGCGGGTGCGGCGGGGGTCGGCGCTGCCCGCGGGCTCCCGCCAGCGTTGATGAGAGAGCCGCAGATGGTACAGCCGCAACGCGCAATGGTGCGCCAGTCGCAGCCTGTGCAAGCCGACACTGGACTCGCGCACAAACAATCGCAGTCCGCGACCGTGTATCATGCGGCGGAGCCTTCGGGTCCACTTCCGACGGGAGACTACTTGTCGAACTACAGCTCACCGCCCGCGTCGGGAGAATCCGAGTACCTAAGCCCGACGACAGAGATTCCCTTGTCCCCGCCTTTGCCAAATCCGTATGGCGGCGACGAGAAACCGCAGCGGGTGCTGAAGGTGGGTTCAGTTTTTGGTTAGTTTTTATTTTTTATTTTGATCATCTGTTGTAGGTGGCGAATGAATAGCTGGAATGAGAAGCGGTCGTGTGTGTATGTGATTGCCCTGCTTCGGATATTGTGATAACATTGCATTGTGCTACGTGGATACATACTAAGAAACCCTTTGAATTGAGACGTCCATACCTTTCGATTTTTTCCTGTTCTCCATGTCCTCACTACATCGATTGTGGAAAATAGGTAGGTGCCGTTTTGAGGTGAAGGTTCAACAAGTTGAACAAATATCCACCTTCGAGGAGACTACGAGACAGATGAGTTGATGGCTCTGTAAGGAAAAACTAATGAAAGGAAGTTCTTTCTAGTCTTTTTTTGCGGGCAGTACTAGTAGTAAATTTATTGAACCCTTTGTTCCGAATGGGGATGCGGCTTAGCTCGAATCTCGCGTTCTTAGTGCGTGAGGTTGGAGAAACACTTGGTCAAAAGTATTGCTCCTCTAACCGCCGTGAGCGCAGGTTCGAGCGCCGACCATGGCGATCTTGCGGCAGAACCGGCTTCAAAAATTCTCAAATTAATATTCTACCAGCGCTCATTCATTGTGCTCATTCATTGCATCGAACATCGCGAAATGCTCCGCGCCACCCGCCTGCTCGGAGGCGAGATTGCAGAATTTATTTTCGGGCTTGATTTCCGAACGTACTGCCCCGGAATCTCATCTCGAGGTATGTCCTCCGGAGCGCCTTTTCCCCAATTCACCAACGCCGTTTCTTAATTCGTACCATGTCTCTGGACGACCTCAACCAAATCTCCCGGATCAAATCTCAACATCTCCGCTGTTGTGACCGTCCACATACCAGCACAAACTACACAAGTTCCGCCAAATGGCGGAGAATAGATCCCATTCATGCTAGATTACACAACTGTGCTTCCGATTTTATGTTGAGTTGAGATGCATTATACATGTCATTCCACGAGCACCTCGACGGCAGCGCTCAGAAACGACGGCGGCACAACCCTGCCGTCTTCGTTCAGGAAAGGTTTGGAGGTGTCATCACCATCGCGCCCGCCCCCAAGAGCATCCCGAGAGCGGTGAGCCACCACGCGCGGGCGAGCACGCGCCAGCCCTCTTCGTCCACCATCTTGCGCGCGCAGTCAACGAGCGACGTGTACGGCGCCTCCTCCACGCCGCGGAAGTCCATCACGGGCTCCGCGCTGTACACGGGCGGCGCCTCGAAGGCGTCGGGCGCGTCGGGGCCACGGCGCTGGAGCGTGAGGCGCGAGGCCATGACATCGAGCGGCGTCAGGAGCGCGGTGGTGAGCAGGATGACGGGCAGGGCGCCGCCGAGAGAGGCGCCGAGGGGGAGGGGCGCAGTGAGTTGGCGGAGGAGGGTGAGTGCGGGGGAAACGAGCGACTGAAGGACCAAGGCGAAGGCGACGCCCGGGGCGAGGTAGAGGCGCAGCGGCTGCGCACGCTCGGCCGGGGAGAGGAGGACGCGCAGCGC
This sequence comes from Mycena leptocephala, assembly GCA_029378395.1. NCBI lineage: Eukaryota > Fungi > Basidiomycota > Agaricomycetes > Agaricales > Mycenaceae > Mycena > Mycena leptocephala. The sequence continues at coordinate 70,425 of JARJLF010000794.1, forward strand.
AGTGCGGGAGTCGAAGGCGGCGAGCTTGTGCGGGGTAGTTATTGTGCTGGGCGGACTGAGTCAAGTAAGGAAGGAGGATAGAGTTGGGAAGACGCACCGGTTAATGATGATCAGCATGGGAATAAGCAGCAGACCCGGCACGATGGAGACGGCGAAGTTGATTGCTGAGACATATAGGTGAATGGTAGGAGTAGAGTGTGGAGAAGGGGCTTACTCCACCTGACGACCCCCGGCTGCGTTGGAAGATGGACGCGGCCGTGGGGCATGACTTGGTATCCGCCCCCGAGGAAAATAGCGACGGGGACGACTACAACGACGCTGATAAGAGTGGCGATGATGGACGGCACTGGACATGGATTCAGTGCAAATTCAATCAGACTTGCAGAAATACCCACTGATTCCCTTGTACAGGCCAGCCCATCCTTCAATGCGGTGGACGCGCTTCATCATTCCGAAATACCCCAGGGACGAGTCGGAGGTGGGAGCACCTGCCAACCCAGTCTCGTCATCCAGGCGAACTGCGCCTGCTTTCGGAGTATAGTTTGCTCGATAACGGACGAGGACACCGACAATAGGCATCGTGATCCCGAAAATGAGACCCATTGATCTATTTCGAGTTAGAAATCGCAGGACAGTGCTCAAACTGAACTCACAGGATCGAAGAAACCACCCCACGACAACGGCGATGAGGACCACAAAAATGTCAAGCATGGTGGGGGATTGAAGGAACGTGTGAAGGGCATCGCATCTGCTGCGGCGGCCTTTATATAGTCGGGCGCTTGTTTCCCGTTGCCGAAGCTGACCACATCAGCCCGCCGACAGCCACCAGATGGAGACGTCCTCTGCATTGAATGCGTCGAAGCCTTGAAGTGAGTGTCATTGTCATATTATCGATGTCAATATTGCAATGGGGCTGCTCACCCTCCCGTCAACGGGTACGATACGGCCGTCAATTTTTGCGTTCAGGACGGGCACTGCTAGACTCGTTACCACTGCACTAAGATTTGTCGTAGCGCAGTCTGGTCACGAGTCTAGGGCACTGACGGCACAGGACGACAAAGAAACGCGGGCGCCCACTGGAAACAGGAACAGTCAAGGGGTCCACTTCTGCGGTATTTCGAAATGGGGTCGCATTTGACGCAGTTTTACCCACTGAACACGAATATGGTGGTCCTGAAGCGCTGGGTGAAGTCGTCGTGGAGCTTGAGGCCAAAAGATTATTCCCATATCAGGCCTGATAACAGCAGATATGATGGGACAGCCACTCCGAAACAGGGAATTTGTCACGTGTCCTTGTTCGATGCGTGACTTGCTCAATTTTTTCCTCCTTCCACATTGCACTTTTTCGTGATCTAAACCTTGGGATACATGCTAGGTAGCATTCTGATGCCCCCCATCTGAAAAAATCGTTGAAATTGGCTAAAATGGCGTCTATATAAGGCAATTTCCCACGGGGAGGGGGGAGGGGTCTACCAACCCTCGGAAAAAAAACTTTTGTAGGTGATATCTTTTTCTCTTATCATTGGACCCCCTTGGGAACAGTAGCAAAACTCATACATACTAACTCTTGAGATTCTAGGCGTACTGTAAATCTAACCAAGAGACCCCCGAGACGTCCGTGGTTAAATGGGGTCAAATCAGTGGGCTGAAGATGAGCAAAGCAGAGTTCTTGCTCTAAAGACACATTCTGTGGGGTTTTTAAAACTCAATCCATCGGGATTTAAACAATTTGCTCGTGACCTCGCGTACGTGCTCGTACGCGAGCCAAAAGTTGGCGCGCACGCGAATCACGAGCTATGTCCGAATTCTCATGAGAGCTGTCTAAAGGTGATTGATACTTGTTCCCTCGAGGTATTTCGTGCCTTCTTTGTGGATAAATACGCACCCATGAATTCTTGCATAGCTTCTTCACCATGTAACATTGCGTGCAGGTACTTTGAGATGTATTCCATTCTAAAAATCTTCAGTTTCGCGGTCTCGTGGCTCGCGTAAGTCGCGTCCACAAGATCTACGCGACATCACAAGATCAAAAGATGGCGCGTGAAATGTGCTTTTGCTGATGCTCCGCATGACGGAATATTTGAGAATACTTGTGAGAGGTCGACAACGGGTTGAAATCCCCCTCAAACTCGTAAACGCATGCACTTTGAATTGGACGGGACGAACCCGTCGTAAATTTTCTCGAGCGAGGGCGGGACAGGCCGGACGACCTGCAGTCAACAGGTCGCTACCAATACGTAGTGGTGTTCAAAGTTGCTCCTAGATGGTCCCTACTTGCGCTCCTGGTTGTGCTCCTGGTTGTCTTCCTGTTTGCAACCAGGAGGGCAAGAAGGAGCACAAGTAGCTTCTGTATCAATGAGGCAGATATCACTGGGATATGGACCCAGAAACGGGGATTTTCGGGTCCTCAGATGCTGTGCCCGAAACGACCCGTTTATGTTACCATTTCAGCTCGACCAGAAACACAGATTTCAGGTACACTTTCCGGTCTACTTCTTCTGTTGCTGATATGAACCATGTCCAAAACACTTTTGGCCCCACTGAAACCTCACTTATTCCAGAGTGTGGTTGAATTTTGGCTGTGTTTCAGACCAGGAACGTTCTTCTACTTGCTTCCTGGTCCCAAAATCTCAACCCCCGGGTTTCAGATATGTCCCTTTTTTGCCTCCTACTTGTTTTCCTAGTCTCGTCCTTTTCGGCAGATTTTAGCAGTGGTCCCTGCCAAAATTTGCAAAAAGGAAGCAAAGGAAGACAACCAGGAAGACAAAAAGTGGGAACTTTGAACACCACTAATGTTCAAAGAAGTTCTTCTTCTCCTCTCGTCCTTGAGATTAGCAGTCCTGTCTCGAATATGCACTGCCCAAACATCAACGGTTATACGTCCTCCTCCTCCTCCTCCGCAAAATGGCACCAGACATCACAGCAAATTTAGCTGCAGCAGAATCCGAGAGTTCAAGTTCTCCCTTGCCGTTCTTTAAAAAGAAGGCTTCATTTCCTCTCATGGTCCAATATCCAAGACCCAACCTCATTCCCATTCACATTGGCGGACCTCTTGCTCTACTGCGGCCTGCGAAACGTCTCCAGAACTGGAATGGAGTCAAAATCATTTATCTGGCCCAAGTTCAACCGTACTAGTACTGTGATCCGCAGTAAATGGCGCAAATTTTCGAGCCTATAATACGGCGAGGCTTCTCTACGCATAAATGTATAAATGAGGTCCATCGCCTGGCTTTCCAATCGGTGTTCGCTCGCTTTTCTGGTCGTCAAATATCCTGCTCTGCAACCGTTTGCCTCCTTCAATGGTTCTGCTGCTTTGTACCTCCCTGTGCCTTGCACAAAATTCTGGCAATTCCCGCAATCGACGCTGCTTCAAATATCTGGTATCCATTCGACCACTGCAGAAAGATATCCGAGATAGACTCTTGGCTCCCGAGTCTTCGTTCTTCCTCTGGCCGCACCTGATCTCCGTTGGCCTCACGATAAGTAATTCCCCATCTCGATTTATTGACTCTGGTCGTTCGTCTCAATTGTTTCGCTCGCACCCCATCACAATTGCAAACTCTTGCCCGTCGAGAAAGCTAGGCAACCCATTTATTTTCTCTCGGAATGTCTCTCGGTGTATTTTATTCCCATTCATATCCCGTGCCTGGCATTCTCTCATCTTATCCCGGTGTGCCAGAGTGAAACGTGCCTGTCTTGTACGTCTATGGCAGAATCATGATCTCGAGCCGATCTAGATAAGAAAAGACGTGGATGTGCCGGGATGTCAAAGACAAACGTCAAAGTGGAGCGAGGCGATGCGACCGGCGCCACCATTCGCTCCACAGTTTCGCCAAATCGAGAAACGCCGTTGAATGAATGTTGAAAATTGAAATCATGCTTTTCAACTCCACTGCGATGTCGAACGTTCGGGGAAACTGAGGAGGGTTTGAATTCAACTTTCAAACATCTAGGATGCGTAACATGGGTTGAATTTAGTTTAGTACTCGAAGCGTATGAAGCTGGGATTATGGATTTTATTCACACTACATACACAAAGGTTCGATGCTATGGTGTCGCATGTTAATCCTGAGGCATCTAGTAACAGTGTTTACGGACAGGCCTGAAAGCCGGGCATCAGCCGTGGCAAAGACACAGAAAACTGGTTAACGAGTGTCATATATCTGGAGCAGCCAATGCATGTTGTGCGATGCCCAGGAAAGGTGAGAGAATCTTGCTCCAGGCAATCTCAATAACGAGGCAACGCGCTACCTTCGGCACCACCGGCCATCGCCTTCTGACCATCCAGCGTCGTTATATGTTGCGCGTGCAAATTGCGTGTGGCGGACTGCCGCACGGAGCAACAAATGGTCTAAAGTTAAAAATATGTGTTCCGCCATGGTTACAAAATTTCTCAATAAACACGTTCACGATGCCGTTGAGCACTTATCTTGAGTCTTATCCATGGCACAGACTCGTTAGCAGTCTGCCCAATGACAGTAAATTTAGCCCAAGCGCTCTGCCGTAGGCAGACTCGGGTTGTGCAGTCGGGTTGCGCCGAGGGTGTAAAATTTTCACCTCCAGAGTTCTGGTCGTAAATCTCATTATTTTTGGTCGAAGCTGGAGGTCCACATGAAATGCCTTCAGGTTGATTTATATCTCCTCAGAATTCTTGTTTGCTGCCAAATCGCAGGCCGATTGTAATTAGAAGTCACTTTGGACCGAGATCACCAGAAATAACTTTGGCGGCATGATCGGCACTCAAGAATTCCAATTCGTCTGCCGTATAATGCTTTGCACTCCGCGGCAGACCGGTCACAAGTTTACCCGCGAGATACCTTCTTCACAAACACTTCGAAGCTGATTTTTTTCGGGTGGGTTGCGACTGGTTACTTATAATTAGAGCGAGGTTCCTGTGGGAAATAAAGTTCGGAGGTCCCACGCAGCAGAAAAAGAACATACGGGATGATTGCGGAGAACCATCGCGCCTGCCCGGATGCGTTTGGGTATTAAATTGAGCGAAATAAATTCACTCTGCCTGGGACGTAGGTTCCGCGAACACAAGGATACCGAGCGGAATTCGGAGTATACCTTCACGATGATGAGCCAACATCCATGCGACCAACATCAGGCAAGATGCCTGATTTCCTTCCATCAATCATCGAAATTCTCTTCGTGTTATAATCACCAGACGGTTTTGGAGGCAATGCATCAACCTTAGTTCTATTGATGATCGAACGTAAGATATTGCTGGTAAATGCCGAAATCTTGCGGCAAGTGCACCTCCACAATAATACATCCTCCTCCCCCTCCTCCTTAACCCACAGAACTTGGTGAGGGCCTTCTCGGGCCATGACTTCTAGGTCAGAACCGAAATCTGGGGCCATCGGAGGTCGAGAATGTGCCCAAGTCTTATCATGCAAGTCACATTGTGGCATCGACAGGTTGTGGGTGCATTGCGCTTCCGTCAAATCCAAATGGTGGCGGCGAGGTCCAGAAACCCAGATAGATCGGACAGGGGTAGAGAGCCACTTCACTCCGGCGTCAATGGGCGGGAGGCCTGTCGCGGGTACACTGAACATTGTACATACAATGTCGGTATCGAGTAATGATAATGCATGTGTGATAGCCGTGAATGAGGAAGACCGAGGACTTGACTCAGAAAGGGTGGGAAGGAGGGTCAAAGAACAGGCCAGAGAGAGATGTCCCCCCGCAGTCGACATGGCGAAGCGATGGGATCAACTCCGACAACCCTATTCTCCCGATCTTTCGTACCTCGATCAATTCACATCTCAAATTCAAAATCTACTTCCTCACTTCCATCCACATGCGAGGCAAGACAAGTCAATTGACATTGTCATAAGTCAATGCGGTAAGTCAAAAACGAGCCCTCCCGTGTTCAACTTGACCTCAGTTCCTGCATACACTCAGCTGAGCGAACAACAAACTCCGCCTGTTGGTTCACTAGGTCACTTCCTGGCTTCCATAATACGCTGATAATGTACACTGGATGCCGAACTCGGGGTGCCGTCCGTCGCCGGGTGGTATAGATGCTCGCGGCTGCGATCGGAGAGCCCGATTTTAGTTTTCACTGCATGAGCTTCCGGTTCCAGAAGCAAGCAATTCGGATAAGCCATCCATGGTCTCTGAACTTGACCAAGGAGTGATATCACACGGTCTTGGTATATAAGAGAGCCAAGAAATTGCACCGCTTCATCACATCCCCACTTCGAAATGCTCACTGCTATCGATAATGCCCAGTGAGTTTGCGTCATCCCGCCCTCTCTAGTAGTAAAGACCGATCGATACCCGACAGGGCTGTTGTAGGAGACGCTGCGGCATTTGTCCAGCTCGACCCATTTCACAAAGGCGCACCCAGGTCACCTTTCAACATCGCTTCAGAGAAATCCAGTGTCAGTGTTCTTCCTATTACCGGACAAGGGACCATCGCCATCCGTACCACTGCCAAAGCTGGTCTCAAATTCGCAGTCAACGGAGGCGAAAATACATCCCTTGTTCTCCATATCACTACCGACGCTTGGGACCTCTACTCGACTGAGACAGGTTCCCCCACTATTACCAGGATCCCCGCTGCAGAGTTGAAGGACCCGCGGCTATTTACCTCAATGCTGGTCTCGAGACAACGTACTGGCTGTCAATGGACAATGACAATGGCATACTTAGGTAGCTGTCGACAGCCCGGTTGAATTTTCTGATGATATGTTCATAGATTTGGAAAATACTACCTTTCCAGCGCACAGACCGTTCTCCAAGCGGCCCTCAAAATCCCGACGCAACACGGTAATATGAAATGGATTGACCCGAAGTACAAGTGGCTCGATGGACTTTCTGCCTTTAAAATAACCCAGGACGGCGACGAGGTTCGTGCTTGCCATGTATTATTATTCATCCCACCGCACTCGACTTAATCCATGACAGACATCTTTGCCGAATATCCACGTCTCCCGTCTTCCCATTGTCCGCGACCTCTCACCATACGTCGCTTTAGATCAGCTCTCGCTCATCGATCTCGAAAAGGGCACATTCACCATCCCCGCGAATCTTCCTCCCGCGTGTCAAACCCTGTATCACAACGTAGGGGGTCCCAATATTGTGCTCAACACGCCAGACTTCCCGGACTTCTCTGCCGCGATCCATCGTAGCGTCTCTACAAAAGGCTGTATCGGATACAAGTTGCTCGAGGCCAAAGCGGATGAATTTGGGTGGGAGGGTACATATCTTCGCATCACTCTCGGGTTGAGCATGGTGGGTCATCTTCACCTCGCGTGTTCGTGTCGCTGACGTATCGGTTCCCCAGGGAAATTCACCCGGCATCCCGTATGTGCTTGAGATTTGGCCAGCAGGCCATTACTCCCCGGTCCATGATCACGGAGATTCGTTTGCGGTGATCAAAGTCAGTCTTCTCCGAAGTAAACGGCGAAGGTTGATATTAATCTATGCCAGGTTCTCCACGGGACTATAGAGTGCACATATTTCGAATCCCTCGTGGAGGGTCAGGACCCTGTTCAATTGGGCCCCAAGGCCATTCTTCGTGCGCCCGCCATTACATGGCTCGGCGACAACAATTATCAGGTCTGTGCAATTTGAAAAATGTGGCACCATTCTGAACATCCCGCTTTTAGGTTCATCAGCTTCGCAACAACTCACAGGACGTCTGCTGCACCATCCAGTGCTACCAGTATGGTGACTCGAACGATGAGCACCACCGTTATTTCCGCTATGTCGACCAACAGACTGAGGTGCACGAATTTGAGCCAAACAGCGACAGTTGGTCCTTCGTTTCTTCGGATGTCCTCGTCCTGACGGTTTTGGCACAGTGACATTCACTCAGTTCCGCAATGCGATCCAAAAAGAATGGTACGCCCGTCCTCAGGGCAGGACGACTGAGAACGCTACGACGAAGTTGCAGCAACGAGGAGAGAACTCTGGGAAACCAAAACCAAATCTAACCAACTTCTTTTTTGTTAATCGGGTGTCTTGTTCTTTTTGACATCCTGCAACAATCAAGACGTGGCCGCCGGATGTTGAAAAGCAGCAATCGGACCTTAATCAAGTCCGTGTTCTTCTTCCGTGGTATTATTCTAGCACAGCATGCTCTCTTGATCTTCTGTTGTTCCACGAGTACGGAGTAATAATAGCCTTATATATTATATATAGGACTACGATTCCTGTACTCGCCTCGGACATTTCATCGACACTCGTGTATTTTATTTTTTCTTACTCACACTGTACTAGTAGTTGAAATTGGCTTTGTTTAGGTGAATATATTTAGAGGTTTCTTCAACGCTGAGATGTACTTTGTTATTTACAACGCCGGATAAATCGTGAGTAACGAACAGATTGATATGAGGCGATAACAAAAACAAGAGAACATCTGCTAGCTTCTTGAACCTGTCCTTCGGCTACATGTGGCTACGTCCGTCCAAGTCTGGCTACATCCATTGACGGGGGGTAGACAGAGGACATCGACGCAGATCTCGTTGTGTTTAGTCACACACCGTCCGGGCGCTGACTGCCTGTGTCCATGTCTGCCCACGTCCGTCTACGCCCGTATATGCATCATGTACCGGCAAATCTACTGATCGGCCCTATTTCGACTTGCCATGGACTTTCTGATTCAACCAGAAGAAGTACAAGAAACGCAAGAGAAAACGAGTTGGTCCCAGGTCTACGCGTGTCTAGTACATCTGTCTACGTCGTCTGCTTATGTAGAAAGATGAGGGCTTAGTGCGTCGACGAGGTGTGTAGACCTTGGTATAGACATACGTAGACGTCATTTGTGTGCAGATGTTGGGAAACATGCGAGTTCATTAGACTCGTAACCAGTCTGCCTACGCCGTTCTAACAAGGCGGGCTTGTTGCCGTAGGCAGACTGGTACTTCTCGGATATCCCAATTGGGCTGGGGCGGAGTTTGAAATTTAAGTGACTTTTTCACAATCTTATTCCGTTTACACTCAGTTTTTAAGTTTATTTTTCGGTTGAAGCTGGGATAATAAATAAAAGAATTATCCCTTTGATTTGGCCTCCTTATATTTCCTCTTTATGGTGTAAAACCTGAGGATAGTTTTAGTGGAAATCAAGTTCGGACCGTGATCTCCGGAATTGCCGCGGCTCATTGCGTCATCGGTCTCACTCAATGAACAACTTAATTTCAAACTCCGCGACAGACCAATTGACAGATCCGAGAAGTACCAGTCTGCCTACGGCAACAAGCCCGCCTTGTTAGAACGGCGTAGGCAGACTGGTTACGAGTCTACGAGTTCATAACTTCCCAGCATTTCCCCCCTGAAAATCGTATTTTATGGTTGAAATTAAAATCTCAATCACTTCAAAATGGCCGGGGCGTTGGACAACGAGAGATGTTCGAATGTGCGCAAAACCTTTTCTGCCGAATTAAGGCTATTGGTAGACTGATTTTATGAACCCAATTCATATTTATGTGCATCGAACATCGTAGTAGTATAGCCCGAGGAGCAGACAACCACCAAATCATTACAGGCATTGGAAGTACTAGATAGTTCGTAGATAGATAAGACTGTTGTTCGGAATCCGGAACGAAGACTACTCACCCATGCGTTCAGTTCTTGGCAAGTAAATGGTGAAGCGCACACGGTGGCTGCAAATCATACTCAGCAAAAGATAATGAGGAAGAGAGCAAAGAAAAGGTGAAATCACCTCCGGTCCAACCTGTCAACGCCAACGTTAAATTTAAATCAGGAGTTGAAACAAAAAGAGTCAGTCATAAGAGTCACTTACCCATGCCGCCGCACTGGTCTGTACGTGCGAGTGAGCATGATAAAGCAAGTGTCAAAAGAAACTAGCACTGACCCCAGTGCTGAGAGACACCAGTCGGTGTGCTGCTGGGTGTGCTCACAGTGGTCGTCGGCGGCGAAGTCGAGATGGTCGAGATGGGGGTCGAGGTTGTGCTGGTCGGCGGCGCCGTAGTCCCGCCCGCGTTAAGAATGCTGACGATGCCGTTGTAAGCAGGTCTTTGCGTGCAAGATCAGCAGATTGAATTATTGAAAAAGAACGCCATACTTGGGCTGCCAGTTTGCGTCAAAGAGCAGACAGTTGGTGGTTGGGCGCCAAGAGTCAGGGTCGCGCACACCCCAGACGGTAATGGAGACGCAGGCAGGGACCGCGAGACAGGCGTTGACGACAGTGTCGTAGTCGCCTACGGCTGCGTTGGCGATGTCGAGCTCTGGGGATATTATCATTAAAACAACATTTGAATGGGTAAAACACAAACCAGTAATCGCGACGTCGACGCCAGCACTGGCGAGGGCAACGAGCGCTGCCTGCATGCCGCCAGCACCGCCGGCCTAATGTAGGAAAATGTTGCGTTAATATCGAGGTATTGAAGTTCGTATGAACATACGCCGAGATGGCCTTGTGTGCCGATACCGTCGACGAGCTTGCCGTTGGCGTTGATGCTCTTTACCAGCTTGATGATACCTTGAACTTTGGCGTTGTTTGAGTCGAGGTTGTAGTCGTTGATGTAGAGCTAAATCGGCATGAGGTCAAGCATAAGATGAAATAATATTGCAATAAAGTACCTTGACGTTGGGGTCGACGGCACGGGCAGCCTGAAAAGCGATGGTGAACACGTTGTTTCCGAGGACTGAAAATTGCCAATCAACGCTGATGCTGAGTGTAGTTTTAAATAAAGAGTACATACCTTGGGTCCAATGGGTACTCTGCATTGAATTTCAATCAGCGGAGAGGGAGGGACTGCACTGGTATTAAGTACCTTGATGGTGCCGTCTTCGTTCTTCAGAAAACTCAGTCAAAAGCACACAACGCTCCAGTGTAAATGCACTCACAATATGCTCATTAACAACATCCACGGCGTCTAAAGCACGGTACTTTCAGTAGGAATCTTGCAATCTGTTGCATGATACATACAGAGCTTGCCCTTGTAATGAGTCATGACCTGGGTGATGTGATTCTACGCAACACATATCAACACGATTTTTCATCCAAGAAATGAGGAATACGTACCTGGAGGACAGTGGTGAGCGTTGGTGCGTCATTGATGGCCGTGACCCATGCGGGCAGTTGCTGGGCCCAGACTATGGCAAGGTGAACACATTGAAATGGAGAGAAGATTAATTGCACATACCAAAAGTGTGTCCACGGATTTTTTTGCCGTTGGTTACAGCCCACTGGCATACCGCCGTTAGTGAGCATCGGAGCGGAGCGGAAATTCTCAAATAGGACACTTACATTGACGAGGAAGTCGGCGCCAGCAAAGTTGAACGCACCGCGAGACGCCTCGATGGTGTCCCACTAAAAGATTCGACCTTTATCAGCATGATGAGGATTGAAACCGCGAACCAAATCATGCCTTCATCGAATTTTCTGGGGTAACTCCTCCAAAGTCGGCAGCGCTGATGGCGGCGTCCTGCGACACACTAAATATGCGGAATTATAAAATTGCCGAGGGAGAGAGACAGAATTGCACAATCAGCAGAGACGCGAGGCCGGAAGCTTCAGGGACGTACGAGAGACGGGCCTGGTCAGCAGCGATACCGAAAAACACTTTGCCATGTTTTTTGAACAATGTGTCGATGCTTGTCGCAGCTTGACGCTTGTGAACTGTGGCGCCCGAGACAGCGAGCGCAACAGCCAGGAGGACGGATGTGACAAAGAGTCTCATTTTGTGTTTGGACCGCGGCAAAGCGTGCAACAACGAGCTAACGAGAGGTCGTCTTATACTGGCCTGGAGGCTATCTTTGTATTGTCCGAGGTTCAACATCTGCCAAGTGTAGGTCGAAAATAACGAGGCTTTCCCAAATCAGATGAACAGACATCTGCTGCATTTGAAAAGAATAGTATTGAGAGTTTGAAAGTCATATGAGGGGGAAAATGTCGGAGGGCATCGCCTAAGCACGAGGTGGATGGAACGGAATGCCAAAGTCGGCTCAAAAGAAAGCTAAATCCAAAAGATCCTTCTTGCGAGAGAAGATATTCAGTCAAGTGCTCGTCGCCAAGATTGCGAGAGAAGCAAGTGCTCGTCGCCAAGAGAATTCTCGAAAAGACACCGCTGGTCAAGTGGTGGTGCCAAGTAACTGTAAGCGTTAAGAAAATTTCACCTCTGTGGTCAGAGAGGGGTCACAGAGTGAAGATTGAGCTGGCACCGACGCGACGAGCAATCTACCGCACGACTCTGCTCGCACAGTGAGCGGGTTGAATAGAAAACACTGACTATTCGCGACTTTACTTTTCTTCAACGGGTTAGGATGACAGCGCTCGTTGGGACGGTATATTCCCGGGTCGGCGATACTTATCCTAGTTTTTCGGCAGATACACGGAGAGTACTTACTAACTTGGCAGCCGAGTCTACAAGTTGACAGTTGGGCAGAAGCGCGAGGTATGTATAGGCCAGACAGAATAATCAAGTTGGAGATATAGTCCCGCGGCTTGACTCTCTGTGAATTTTGAACTTCTTCAATCCTCGTACTATGCACTGGCCTGAGCTGAACTTGAAGTTGGCTGAACAGTGAAGATTCAAAATTTGCCTGAATTCTGAAATACGAAAGAGGAAGCTGCGGAGCTGAAGAGAGCCGAAGCAACGAAGAATAGTGCAGGGTCGCATATGACAAGGAGGAACAAGAGGAGGATCCAGATGGCAAAAAGCCATCTGACTCAGAAGATGATTCAGCGACTAAGTAGACTCCTCGGATCTTCAACGCTGCCGGCAACAAGCCGGCAACTCCCGAAACCATCTCTTCTCAGCGGCTCGACTTCTCCAGATACTAGTACTTTGAGGAAATGCCTCGCAAACGAAGAGGTCCAGCAACGGTGTGTTCTGGCTTTACCGCCCCGCCGGCACATTCATTCATATGCGATTCACAGTCCCGCAGTGCCCCACCCACCGCCGCCATACCTATTACCACCCAACCTCGCCGCCGTTCGCGGTGGCGCCGCCTGTCAGTTTACGGCGCGGGTGTGTATCCTCCGCATCAGAAATGCAAACGATCGACCTCTTCCTTGTCTCAGGCGTTGGCACCAAGCCCACGTTCAAACGCCTCGCACGCCGGGGTGGAGTCAAGCGCATTTCAATGTTTATGTATGAAGAGTTGCGCGGCTGCCTGTTTCCGTATATTCAGGGCTTGCTGAGGGACACCATGCTACATACAAAACATGATTACCGGTAAGTCGCTCATCCACTGCGAATATTCTGGCAACTGAGCCACTGCCGCGTTCAAAAGTACGACGGTCGCCGCGGGAGATGTTGTTCATGCGCTTCGACAGTCTGGAAGGATCCTCTATGGATTTGCGACATAGGATCGTACGATTTTATAGGGTTCTCCTACGGCATCCCGGGAGTCTGAGGGAATCCATCTGATGTTCTGATCAAGGGTGCCAACGAAAGACACATGGTAGGTAGATCGCGCGCCGCCTGCGTTCCAATACAGTAGGTTCTAATGACAGAAATTGCACACGACAGACGTCAGGTTTGCCTTGTGGTCTAGACCAAGAACCGAAGACAAAGAATGCGGCTTGATGACGTCGGCCTAATTGCTTGAGGCGGTTCTCTCTTCCCATCCAGTCAAGAGAAGATTTATTGAAATGCTCCTAGTACATGTTACACAGATTCAGAAATTTAAATATACAAGGTTGACTCTTAGAATTGAGAATATGGGATAAGAAAACGAGGGCCAAAATCCAGGGGAGTGTGCAGAGAGCCTGGCTTTAGAGCATCAACATGTACGTATTCAGTAACTTAATAAAACCAATCTCATTCGACAAACAATTGCGTACACCTACGTGGGATGGCGACTCACGCGTCCTCTGCGAGCCTCAACACCGCTACACTCTCCACATGCGCCGTCTGAGGGAACAAATCAAACCCGCGCAAGCTCTCCAGCACATACCGTCCCTTACCATCCTCCATGCTCGCCTTCACGATCATCCCCACATCCCTTGCCTGTGTATGTACATTACAGCTGACATATACCACCGTCCGTGCACGGAACGCCAGTAGTTGATTGATGAACGGCTCGTCGCACCCCTTGCGCGGCGGGTCGATGAGCAGCACCGTCTCGCGCGGGGGAAAGTCGCCAACGGTGCGGAAGATGTCCGCCGCGTCGCCGGCGCGGAACGAGATTTTGTTCTTAGGGATGTCGTTGAGTTCCGCGTTGTGTGTTGCTGCACGGATCGAGTCCGCGGAGAGCTCGATGCCGGCGACAGTAGCAAAGTGCGGAGAGAGGGTGATTGCGAAGAGGCCGGCACCGCAGTACGCGTCAACGAGGTGAGTTGGGGGCGGCCCGCCAGCCGAGGCGTCGAAGATGCGGGACTGGACGTAGTCAGTGAGGGAGGGCAAGACGGAGTTGTTGTTCTGGAAGAAGGAGCCGTTCGGGTATTCGAAGTTCCATGGCCCGACTTTCTCGCGGACCCTGCCTCGGTGATCGGTGATGCACACATGGGTCTCAAGCTCGGCGGAAAGGGCGTCTACAGCAGAGTCCACCGTCGCGATTGGGGCGGGGGGAAGCGAGTCCCGGAGAATCAGAGAGACACCTCGCTTATAAGTGTACAAGTTTCTGGGTGAAGCTCTTAGCACAGAAGACATAAATCAGCAAATGCGCTTCGTACTTGACTGCGTTCGCCCGGACTGCAGGTAGCGTTTCCCTGATTATGGGAGTGGCTATAGGACAATCCTGGACAAATCAGCGGCTATTGATCCTGCTGCACATGCTAAAGTATACCTCGATGTCCATAACCTTGTGTGTTCCGACACGGTTGAAGCCGATAGTGAACCACTCGGGCCGATCCGTATCGTTTTTGGGATTGTTCGAATCGTTACGCTGCGCCTTTGTCGGTGCCTCAAAATGAGGCGTGATTTTGGTGCGGTAGTTGTATTGCTGGGGCGAGGGCATGGTGGATTCAATGGGCGGCATTGCCGCCTGGGGGAGATCTGCAGAACAATCAGCGACGTGAAAAATAGTACCCATGCCCATACTCGAAAAGTTCTTGTAAGCCTTCACGACGACATCCCGTTTAAGATCCAGTTGCGTCTCGTACGATAGCATCTATATGGAGATGTAAAATTAAGCTAACGCAAGAGTAATTTGCGCATACTTGATACTGGCATCCGGCGCAGCTCCCAAAATACTTGCATTGAGCGCGACTGTCATCCCGGAGCTCTAGATTAGGTGTGATGACCTCGATGAGATCTCCGAAAGAATGCATGCGGGCATTCCTATACACCCTGACTCGGACCGTCTCGCCAGGGAGTGCGAATGGCACGACAACCACCCAGGGCCGGCTCGAGTCGACAGATGTGGCCAATGCACTGCCTATCCGAGGTATTTATCATAAATTTCCACGTCGATTTCAGGGGGAAACACGCACCCGTCGAGCACAAGGCGACGACCTGCATTTCCAGCTCTTGGTGATATTCAAAGGGCGACTGCCTGTCGGTGCCCTCCGCCAGAGCACCATTGACATAATCCTCTCCAAGGGCGTCGTTGATCTCTCGCCACAAAACGTCGTCGGAGGAACACGGTTCGGGCAGTGAATTGTATTGAGCCCTTCTTTTCTGGCTCTTTGATTGCTTAGGAGCCTTAGCAGAGGAGGGGAGTTGTTGCTGAGCATCCAAACGTGGTTTCTTGGCCGCAGGAGCTTCTGAAGACGGTGATGGGGCGCGGGCTTCGCCAATGCCCGAATTTTCTGTCATTCTTGGGCTTTTTAAATGAGACAAGCCAAGGAATGGTCGTGGGGCGTATTTGGGCGCCGTGTAAAGACCCCTGCGGGCGAAAAAGGCTCTTGGGTGTCGTCGATAAAGCCCAGTGGAGGTAATGAGCTGCAAGGCCGATCTGACTCTGAGCATGCAAAACGCTGTTTGTTCGTGCCAAATACGAGCACTGCCACCCGTCAATCAATTTAGCTGAGACTCCCTCGGAGTTAATATTCTGTCGTTCCTAGTCGATCCATGTCTTTCGACGAGGTGCAGCAATAATAGCGGAAATATTGAGGCGCATCTCACCTGACTCACAACTCCCCCCAGCTTCGCGACCTCTTAAGTATGCGCTAATATTGATGCCACCAAGGCCCAGGGGCCACAACTTGGTCCGTGCCCGAATTCGAATTTGGTTTATTGGACAACGAGGCCCAGGCGCGAGTCGAGTATTTCTAGCTTTGTTCTAGACCAGAGTTCGTCTTCCACTAATTTCCTGTATTTAGGTATTTCACAATGTTCCATTTCCATCTACTCTTCCTAGCGGCGGGAGCTTTTGAGCCGTGGGCGCCACTCTGTCCCCTCCTTGTCCGTCAGCTTGATACCACGCGTCAGCAAAATTTCGGCCCACTCGACCCAGATGCTCTTCGCAATTGCGTGTCTGCAAGAAAAAAAAATTTGAAACATTCGTGAGATGAACCCTGATGACGACGGTTTGAAATAAACTCACTCGGTGGTCGGCCACTCGCATTGAGGGATGCATACCTCGCGCAGCGCAGGTAGATAAGCCAGGTCCAGCTTCAAAAAAAAACCCTCCCAGTCCTTCTCGTTTTTAACCTTCCCTGAGCTGGATGAAGGTTATTTTTAAAGAAATGATCAGAGCGGAAAGACGCACAGACGATCTTTATCCAGTATCACTTTAACGAGAAAATCATGCTTGAATCCGTCGACAAGGGCTTTGCATCCGAGATCCTGAGTCGCAGCCTCAGCCAGCAGATCAAATCCGTGATCCAGACAAAGAACGCACATAACCGTCGGTGGCTAATACCGAGCAGATGAGGGTCGTTACGTTGGGACACATCGTAAAGACGGACTGCTTGTTGATCGTGGGTTTGCGGACCTCGAGGTGCCTGATTTTATCGCCATGTGCACGAAGGAAGGCAGTATCCCAGTCGCCTGCAAGTTGGAAATCAGCGCGTTGAAGCCTCGACAGGCTGCAATCGAGACGTAAAACGTGAATTGTGGGTATGACGGGCTCAGGGTCAAAAATAAAACAAAACTCACGTCATCTGAGTGAACACAGGAAGCACATCAGGGGTATAAATACCGAGGAATTCCAACGCTGGTAGCGCCGCCGCAGATAGGTCGTCGACGGGACTGAACTTAGGAGGTGTAATGGATCTACGGGTGCAATTCCATGTGAGGGAACGCAGAACTGTGAAATGGGCGAAAACGGCGGGCGAGTAGATCGCCGTGTCAGAGCCCTGGTCAAAGCAGAAACCAGTGATCTCTTGAAGTGTACTGCCGGCCGTCACCGCGAGGGCAGTGAACGCGTTCCATGACATACGGTCGCGACGGTTGCCGATTAGGTGCGTCAGGTTGGAAGTGTGCGGGAAAATCAAGGGGGGATGGAGGTAGGAAGTGTTGAAATAGCCCGGACGTCGAGCTCCCAAACGTATCCGCCGACTGTCGGTTGAGCGACTAGCGAACGTAAAAACCGTGTCAAGTTGGAATGCGAAACACTGGGTAGCGGTATAAATAAGGCAGCGCCAGACGCTGCGATAAGGGTGCATGAGTACACAGAGCCGACAAATCACGCAGACAGGGCCCACCTTAAATAAACTGGACACCAATAAGAGCTGTAGACGTTCAGAATTTATTTTCCGATTGCGAAATTGCCACGGCGATGTGTTTGGATGTTGTTCGAGTGATAGCATTGCAAAAAAAAGAATCCGAGACCAGATACGTTCGATGACTGTTTGCGGTGCAGATACCATGGGCCGGAATGAAGGGTCAATGGGCGGACGGGTATTAGTTTCATATGTAGGGATGGGCGGGGTTCTACAAAGAGGACAGCATGAATATATGTAAGGAAAAAGAAACCGAAAATCAACAATACGTGTTAGTTTCCCAGCGTAAAAGTTCGCTCAGTCGGGGATTTGTTGATATTGGCGCAGACGTTGTGTTAGACGATGATTTATGCCGGATTTCTATAGCCTTGATCGAAGAAAATCGAGCAACTTCGGTCAGATAAGGTACGAAAGAGGGTTTGTAAGTGGGAAACGATAGTGTCTTGACGGTAGGAGTGCACAAGGACGTGCAGAATGATTCTCGTGGGGTTAATCTATTGTACGGTAGATGAAGCGTATTCTGAATGTCAAAGGATCGTCAAGAGGTGGCGGAGGGAAGAGCTGGAGATGCATACAAGGTTATTCCACTTGGTTACACAAGTGCTGAGCGCAGTCATAAGTTGGACCACCGCCTTGTTCTTTAGAAGGTTGTCGTTATCGTCGAGGATGATGAGACGGGTGGGATTGATCAAAGGCAGCCCTAGAACGAGGCCAGAGGAGGAATCTGAGGAGTGGATTTGAAGCGACAAAAGTATGTCGCTGACACTGGGCGTGCGTTGAAGTATTTGATGCATAATATTTCCAAACCCGCCTTCGACGCGCAAATTTTTGACGAATCGGCCAAGGTCTGGGGTGCTTTGGAGAGCTGACTGGAAAGCACGGGCTTGCGCTTTGGAGCGAATGATTACAACTGCATAGAGTAAAGGTGTTGCAACTCGCAGCCAGGATTTACAGACGAGCAGAGTGGAGGAGCCTGAGCCTGAAGATGAGTACGTCGCGAATGGAGATTTTGGTGAGGTATCGGAAAACAAGGATTCAGGAACCTTCAATGCAGGAGAGAGGATCTCTGCAATAATCTCGTCGGGAAGGATTTCGCTCATGCTGTGTGCGAGAGCGTCGTGTGAGATGATGGTGGCAAGAGAGAGAAAGGCTTTGTCGCGTGACGTCACGCGACTTCGTGACACGCCGTAATGCCGAGTGATCCGGAGTACTTGAACAACTGCATTGGCGATGCTTGGCAGCACAGGCAGTACTTAGGAGATCGATTTCAAGAGAAAACAATGTAATACCGGTAAAGGTAGCCGGTAACCAAAGAAGTCCAAATTTCAGGCGTTTGTCTTCAAAATATCAAATTGAATAAAAGTCAACTGAAATCAAAGCTGATAGCAGTACCTTCAGACTTCAGTGTGACGGACTAGAACCAATGAAATGAGGTCGAATATCAGCAAGGCTTAAAGTCACTTGAACATTACGGGTCGGATAGCGAGACAGAAAATCTGAAATCGAAGACCAAAACTACGATATAGTTTGAGGGTCCTTATAGGACAAAACTCAGGTTTTTATGTGTTGAAGGGATGTTTCCTTGAGATCTTGAAGGAAGTATTTGGGAAGTATAAAGAAATAGAGAGATGATGGGCAAATTCGCGTGGGATCAAAGATCTCGGCAAATCTCGCAAGATGAAGGTGTTTTTGATTTTGATTCCTGTTCTTGCAGCGAGTTCTGAGGGTTAGATCTTTAAAGATCTCAGGCAAGAACAATCCACAAAAACAACAGTCCTCTTCCAAGATCGTAACAGAACGATGCCTGCCGGGTGCAAGCCGAGGCGCATCAATCTCATCAAAACATGCCGGTTGGGATCAATCACAATGCCGTGAACCGGCATTGCCGTAGCGGTCACTGTGGAGATCTGAAGTGCTAAGTTGAATGTAGGCAAGTACTTAGTGGTAGGTGACTTAATGCAGCAGGTTGTATCATGATTCCAGAGCCATTTTCGTTCTATCATATTGGTAACAGGTTAAATGATTCTTATCCTCAAAAGCCGTAGGCTTGGGTCTTCTGGCATGTGGAATGAATGATACTCAGTCATGCTAACAGCTAAGAGGGATAATGCTGGAACGGAATTCCATTCCGTTCCGCTGGCGCGTGACTTCCGAACTGATTAAAATACCATAGTAGTCTCTCATCGGGAACGTCTCTTTCTCGCCATCCATTCCATGTCTGCCTCCACAAGCAAAGAGCGCACCACTGTGGTGGCGATCTATCCAAAGCCTGATCATCTCTCAAAAGAGGATTTTGAGGCTGGTATCACATCGTTCGTGAAAGCGTTCATGGCGACACCCAGCGCACAGAAGTTGGCTCTAAAAAAGGAGGCGGTATGCTCGCCGGCATCTGGTTTAGTTTTACTCCCAATGAGTCGGGATTAGATTTATCAGACCACCCAGTTGGACCAATATTTCGAGAATCTGGGATTCCCTCAGCGACGTACGTCTGTGTGTTTCCTGTATGAGTACGAGGTTTGTTCTCGTTCTTCTACAATGCTGCCACCAGACGAGCTTACGTGTCGACTACTAAGAGTTTGGACCATCTAAAGGAAGTACGTCCATCTTGTTTCACGTATTCAGTTGTTTGATTTTCCAAGCTCTGGGCGGATCCCGAATATCGTGCACGTTTCTCGGGTGGAGACCACATCGGGTTCAATACCCTGGGTCGTGCTTTTACCGCGGACGTGCTGAAGAAGATCGACGTCCCAGGATTTGAACAGGAGGAGCGCAAGCTTGTGCTTGGGGTGTGGAAAGCCCCAAGCGGCATGCCCGCGGCGAAGTTCCATGACAAAATGCAAGAATACTACGAGGCCGCTGCGTCGCTCCCCGCACTCCAGAAAAACCTCATAAAGTATCTTATTGTGCGTCTGCGTACGTGAAACATAATCATAGCAACTACTGATCTCGCGCCGGCGCTTTTATGTATCGCAGTTCCTTCCAAACAACAACATAGAGAGCATTCTTCAGGAATTTGGCCGCACTCCGGCTAACGACTCGCTGTTCATATTGATGGAGTCAAAGGTTATCCGACTATATTCTCCCGTTCACATTGCTGATTCAATTCTGTTCAGACCTGGGACAATATGATCCAGGTAGATAACATCGCTTCTTCATATCACTTTACTCTAAAGTTAATTGCAGATGTTATCGGATCCTGATTACAACGCACTGCGCACAAGTGTTGTGCAGGACCTAGGTTCTCACGAAGCCAGTTACTTTGCGGCCAATTTGGTCCCGTTTTAATTTCAAATCAATATGCACCCTCATCAACGAAGAATAAATTGGGCGCCAGTTTACCGTAAACCTATTGCTGTCTATTAACTGTGACATGCCAAGATACAAAGGGACAGATTTCATCTGAGTACGTAGTAATGCGGTGACTATAGCTATGTGTTTGAAAGAGCAGGATGCACAACGATATAAGTGTATAAAAGCTTGTTTCGCAGAATATTATGTGGTTTGAAATCTGTATTCGAACACCGTACTTTTGAGATTCGTACTCCGTAGTTGTTTGTCGAAGCTAGCCGAGATCGGCCAACAATCCCACGGTTGAGAACGGATCAAACAAGGAACCCAAAACTTGCAACTTTGAACGCTAGGGTACACAGGATTCTCAACAGATATTCAAATAATATGTATCACCTTCAGTTGTATTTAAATTTCATATATAACGGCTTTGCTGTGTCATAGATGGTTTTGCTACTGCCACGCCAATTGGGAGACACCGGGAAATTAATGCAACGGGGACCCTGAGGACACCTTGCATATATTCTGCAGGCTTTGCCTTTCAGTTTATAGGCAAATATGCCTGGATTGGAAATGGGAGCTACGCCACGACAGGGAAAACAAGCCGGTGCGAATGGGCGAGACTCTCGGCAAATGATCCGCCCTCGGCAAGTGCTCAGCAAGGCGAGTGGGCGAAGAAATAAACCATGGTATGTTTCTGGACAAGACCTGAACACTCCAAGCTCGTACCATAAACCACGTTGGTGTAGAATGAGCACATTCTTAAACCACGTATCACGGTTTGGCCAGTACGAGCAGGTTATACAGAGCATGGATTGGAGTACGTGCGTCGTCCAGATTGCACATTTCGCGTACATTCAATATTTACAAAGTATAGCACACAGAGCACGCAATATTCAGTGATAAATACTGTCATAGATCTTTGGAGATGTTCAAAGATCTCAACCAAAGTTGAAAATATTTAAAGATCTTGCAAGATCTGGGAGCAATCAATGGACAAAAACCCTTTTGTCCGATGAGGACCTTCATAATATATATCAGTTGCGTATCAGTTGCATCGAAGTCAGAACTGAAATCCTAAGTTTCGTGTTTCATTTCAGCCGGGCATTGAGGTGGTTCTGCGACGGGACATCTGTGGACCGAGCTTGGGAGCATTTGCCTGCGAACATTCGCCCCATTCGCAGAGCACCTTCGAAGTACCTTTACAATAAGATGTTGTTAAATAGCTTATCCACATAAATATTAGGGTTGTTCACAGTTGCCCTTTTTCCCGCCCCTTTTCTCGCCCTTTTTGCCATTCTCTTCGTTTTTTTGCCCGGTTCCCCCCTTTTTTCAGGGTGCTCATATCGTTCCTCAAATGTCACATACCATCTCAAATGTCAAAACAGACTGGGGTGAATTTTTCTATATTTTATAGCACAATATCTGCCAGGCATGAAAAAGGGTGCAAAAAGGGTGTGAAAAAGGGCGACTGTGAACAACCCTAACATTGAAGCCGTGTTTTACATATGTAGTCCAAATACGTCCTTCGAATAAAATTTCCAGTCCATCGCTATGCACTGAGCTCTGTCAGAAAGACCAGGCTCGGCGAGAACCGTATTCCGGCTGCCCCTTCTCGACATCCACGTCCTCGTCGAGATTAGATTGTTGAGGAAAGCTTATCCCAAAGACGGGAGGTTTGGACGCGCTGCTGTCGCCGCCCTTAGCTTCCAACGTCTGGAACTTGAACATGCTCTCGGTGTTCGGCACGCTAACTCCCAGTCCGACGCGGACGATTATCAGGGTCGGGGCAATTCCCTATATGATAAGGGAACATCGGCAAACTATTGATGGTATCGAACAACGACCCACCATGACCTGGGTGAGCATTTCGAAGATGGGCTCCTGTACGATACTAGCACTGGGGATGGCGCCGAGGATCAGATAGGCCAGCACAGTCCCTGAATATAGCACGCCGGATTCAACTCTGCACACAAGGATGAGTGAGAAGGGCTTCGAGGTCACAAACACCAAACACACGCACAGGATGGACACGGTAGATAAACAGCGCCGTTGGGTGTCGGTCTTCAACTTGAAGTGCACGCGACACTGATGGCAGATCCACCAAATGCGCGCGGCTGTATTGAAACCATATTTAGCCGCCGCCCGTCCAAAATATCGCAGCGCGGTACCTGTGAGGCCGGTCACGAGTACGTTGGTAGCCAAGGAGAGCGCGAAGAAGGGGTTCTCTGGGAGACGAATGTCCACCCCGAAAACTTGAAATAGCATTACGTGAGGAAGCGCCGGTGCACAAGGTATTGAGCACAGGACTGACCACTGGTGACGATGAGCATGAGCAGCGGTAGGATCACGACGTATATATTGCGATCCCAGACAACATAGCAGCGATATATCTGGGAAATTAATCAAGACTGCGGATGAGTGGGAAGTTGAACAACGAGACTCACGACCAAGCCGTCGGCGATGATACTGTTATGAAAGCGTGATGAGTGCATGAACAGCATGATGAAAACTCAGCACCTACTTATTGATGCCGTATATAATGGCACCCGCCTTGTTAAGGTCGTGGTACGGAATATCGATATCATCGATCTCCGCTGCACCGAGGATGAGGTTGATGACGGCCTGGACGGTAGAAAGGGTGAAGAGTGCGATCGCGGTGATCAGAAGGACGGTGTTTCCCGAATTACGCGGCCGGCGCAGGAGGATCAAGATGCAGATGGAGAAGAGCACCAAGTATATGCCTGGGACAATGAAATACAATTTTTTGCCACAACTGAGGTGCCCATACCATAAAAGAAAGTCCCGACCTATGAAATATAGGAATCAGCGGTGTACAGGATCGTCGTTGGGATTCGCACCCATAGTTGACTTATGTCGTACCAATAATCATCCTAACGTTGTGTGAGAAAAGATTGGAGGAGGAACCAGCTGGATACCATGTTTGGAGAATTAAACCGCAAAAAAATGTTGCTGTAGAGGCAAGAAAATTGTCAAGGGTAGACGATAAATGAGGAACGCAAACCAGGCTTCCTTGCTAAGGCGTTTGAAAGGTCACTGAATTTATACACAGCAGCGGGAGAAATCTGCAAACGGACATGTCGGTAACTAGGAGCGGTAGCAGATTTTTGCGCCCTATCCTTTTGGGAAGGTTTCTAAAGAGACCAGCATCAAGTGCTCCAGCGATGACTGGAAACCACGTCAGAGCTTGGATAGGCTGAGGAACCAAGATTAGTTATCAGTATAGGAATAGAATATATCCATCACGCATTCTGCACATCACTTGATATGAGTTCGGGGTTGAAACACGCCCCAAAATCCCGAGAGCTCCCGAAGCCAACTTACAGGGATTTAATCTGGAACAAGAGCGCGGTTAAGGAAGATAGCAAAGCACGGTGGGCATCGGCTGCGACTTAGTGCTTCCACTGGCGCCTCCAAAGGTCCGGGTCCAAAGGCCAATTCAAACGCTTGATCGGAAACCCATAAAGAGAGAAAAAAGAACCCTGAGTATTATCGCCGATTTAGAGTTTTCGATGATGTCTCCAAAGTTCGGCGACAACATACCCGAACGCGGAGCTAGGACGGAGGCCTGTGATTTTATGAACTTGAATACGACAAAAAAAAAACGCATGTACACAGACAGACGTGGCGAGATGGATACCAGCGGAATTGGAAACAGACGTGGAAGAAGGCAGAACACGGACCTGGAGAATATAGGAGAAGAAATGGGTGTGGCCATATGACTTTGGGTTAATGAGAGTAATTTATTCAACGATTCACTCACAAATGAGGATAGAATAGAGTGCCATTGCTGTTGTAGCCAAAACAGTTTATAATGCACCCAGTTTGAACTTTACGCCTCCGAAGCACCCGGATTCTGTGATTGTGGTATATGAAGGAGTAGATTCACCGGGAGCAAGTTCTATAATAGAAATTCAGAATTTGAAAGGGGCTGTTACGGTGGGCGTCGATGAATGAAGGAGTACTTACCGGTCAGAATGTGGGAGGGTGCGCACAAATTTATTTAGACATGTAGATACGTACAAGCATGCTTCTCCTCTCGTCCATATTAAGACTTGTTCCGATGTCATGTAAAAAAGTGCTTCAGGGTGCGGAAAGTAAACCTCTATTATGTGATAGTGCCATTGTCTGATACAACAGGGTGGCCAATGCGTTCGGAACTGAATAGTCAGCAGGAAAATCGGGATGCACCAAGGTCCTCACTCGAACGCGGACAGTAACCCGGCGGAGACGAGGGAAGACCGCTGCATCTGCAAGAATTGTGTCCACCGAGCGCCAGTGGTCTTTCAGACCACAGCGGAGGCCGTCATCATTCACAGCGTAGAGTTCAATGGTCTCGAGTGTACTACGGCCAGGGGAGCGGTGCAATGCGCTGAGGACGCCGAGAAGAGCGGGGAAGGGGGAGTTGTGTTCAATGATCAGCTCCTGTAATTCCTCCAGGTGGTGCAAATCGGGGGGAGAATATTGCTGTTGCAAGTCTGGAGTACGGGGTGAGATCTCGAAGACGGAAACTGAAATCTACCTACCACATGCGTGGAACGTCAACGAGCGGATTGCGTGGGCAGCAGCGCTGCTCAGGTATCGGTTAATGGCGGACCATTGGTGGGGTAGCCTGATCTCCCGCAGGACGATCGCAGACATCTGCGTGGGTATGGGATCCAAGGAGAGAAGCCAGTCTGCGAAAACGGGGTCCGATATAATCAATGTGTTGAGCCTCGGCGGCGGCTCTCTGGATAGTGGTGGCAGGCTGGTCGAATATCTCGCGGAGCCACCAATATAGAGCGATTCCAGGAAGGGGAACGCACAGACGTGATCGATGAGCATGGACATTGGCATGTCGGTGTGCAGATACAGCGCGAGATGGGCGAGGGAGGAGGAAAAGACCGGAAAATGCATGGGCTCGTATGTCGGGCAATTAATGTGCAGAAAACCTGGACGGATCCCAGAACGGGCGAGAATGGTAAGTATTTTGTGCACTGGGGTCATGCCCCAAGACCGCTTCGACAATACCACGCCAGTAACATAGGGAATTAGTGTGGAGTTCGGCGTGTCGATGATTTTAATAAATTCAGTTACGGCATTTGGTTCTGGATTCCAATCCGCTGAGAGGTCGAGGGAGGAAAACAGGTGGTGTCTGCTCCTGGGAAGCCATTGTTTGCAGACCAGACTGCAAGCAGCGAGAGTGGGCGGATGGGAGCATGAGGCATCGATGATGCACTCAGCCAGCTCGATTGGGAAAGACATTGGGATGTCGAGGGAGGCAGGTTGGATGGAGGTATGTGGTCGACCCGGGCGAGCTCTGGAGATAATGATAAGTAAGCAAAGGAATAAGACGTGGCATGAGCATCACTTGTGAATCCAACCATCACCGACTAGCGTGCGGTCGAACATCGTGCCGTTGATCCGACGGCAAAATCGAAGCTTCAACTTTCTCTTCGCCGAATCGAAGGAAATTGCGAATCGAAGGAGGTCTGCAGACAGAAAAATAGGAGTAAGCGTGTAGATCCTTAATTCTGCGACGACGATGGATACCTAAGCAGGCGGCACACTCAGTTGTCTTGTACACTCACCAGCTGGGAGCGACTCGATGAGAAACTGGCGCGGGGGAAGTCGAGTGGGATTTAGGTATCACAGAGGTGCAAGAGGAGTCGATAGATCGAGTTTCCATTAATCGCACAAACACCGCAATACACCAAGAAATTTCGACTGTCTTCATTTCTTATTATTGAGTCTGACTACGGGAGATAACCACCTCCAATCGAATTTATCCTCACTGTTCACTGGCAATTTTAATTTTCTAACACGTTTATGAAGTTGTCGAGCCTCTGACATCTTGATCGGTGGATCTGACTTTATTTCGGCCCATTTCAAACAACCCAAGATACAAGATCAAATTTGCTGAAGCGTCTCTCGGAAGATTCAGCCTTGCTCGGCGTAGGGCCGCGAAGGACTTTCGCCCGGTTCAAGCCGATGGCGTTCTAATAGCGACGGCGACATCATTAACTGGTTTTTTTTTGAAATACTTAAGATTGAATTTGAGTCGGAGTCAAAATCTGAGTGCCGCGTTGCTGGACATTCATTTCTGGAATTGCCGCTTCATGCAATGAATCTCACAATCTACATACTATCTGTCCATCTACAACGATCGAGGTTTAAATATCACATGTTCGGGCCCGAATCCTTGGGTTAGCCAGTAGCCCAAGTTCCGAAGAATGGCTGGCAACAAAATCCAAGACTCTTTGAAACCTGCGCAGAGCTCATGATTCGAACTGCAAGCCCAACTTGGCTTAAAATACACATACATTATGAATAAACTAGACCTTACTAAGCCTTTTCTTCTACTATATTAGGCAAATGAGCGTCGCCTGCTTCCAGGCTGCTCTCGAATCCTTGGGTGTTTTTCTCGCCTGTGAATGAACGCCGCGATGCCCGCTCCGCATCCAGGCTCCCCTCCCGCCTAAATTCCATGCTCATTTGCCTTATATCTATGTCCTCACCCTCCTCCGTTCCCTGCGGTGTCGGCCCGACCTTAGCGAATGCCATCTGCGACGGAGCAGGCGACTGCTGCGCCTCGATCGCCCATCCCAGCCCAACCCGTGTGTGGATCAGGGCGTTCACAATTCCTACGACCTCCGGTGCGCTTTGGATCACGACGAACTGCACGAGCGACTGTGTTTGGTATGTTACCGTGAAGAATATTGCCCACGACCTGGGATTTATATCACTATGAGGACGGACCGAGGAGGAGAGGCTTACGCATATATAGCGGCGCTCTCAACAACGATGACGAGGAAATGCTGATAATAAATGATTATTGCGGGATCAAATTCAATGAGGGAGGTACGCACTGTTAGATTAGATCCGCCAATTGGGCGTGCAATGCGGGTGATATTCCAGATTTTGAATGTGATGAGTGCTACCTTTGGCTTCAGGAATGTATGAATCATTCAACAGCATGAGACTAACCGGTGCTGTAAACATTCGTTCTGCATTCATGTTAGCCAGCGCCATATATTTAGACCGTGCGAATGAACTTACACCAGTGTAAGAACGCAGGTGCTCGTGAGCCACGGGTCGGAGAAGATATCTTTTCCGGGGGCCGTTTTAGATGTAGTGTACATCGAGACGGCACTGCACACTGTCAAGAGGATTAGATTTCCAGATTATTTCCATAAAAGGATCAATGGTATTCACTCGTCAGAGCCGCGAGACTGCAGATGGGAAACAGAACGACTGCTATGCGGTGTTCCCAGACCACCCAGAGACGATGGATCTGACCCGAAAAAGGGAGTTAGTTCTTTATCAATTTAGACATTGACAAGACGTACGATAAGCGAGTCCCCAATTAAGATAGATACCATAAGAAAACCCTCCTGCACTAGCTCAGTCACCTGTGCTGCGTTCGCATAGAATTCCGGGGCATGATCTCCGTGCTTGAAATAAATAAACGCGAGGAACGCGCGATAAACAGTCGTTATCCAATGCTAAACGAACGCATGTTAGTCAACCTCGGGATTAACCAGAAAGTGAAAGACGTACAGCCGTCACTGCGCAGAAAAGACAAATCGCCGCGATAAACACCGTTGACCGAAATATTGACTCCTGGTGGGAGGCTCTTGACTGGCGGGTTGCCAGATAGCGGCCAACAAGAAGGTACATCGAAGTTGAGAAAAGCACCACGAACATGCCATAGAACAACGATGAAGAGGTCAGAGCGGCTAGGTTCACTGCGAGAAGCTGTCCCGACATGAGAGATCGAAAGAAGGTGGTCTGACTGGCACATTTTTCTGCCTCCTGACGTGCGGAATGTTATGTAATGCCTGTCTTCCATGGAAGTCCTGGGCAGCCTTGAGGCTTGTTCATTGTCTCCGAGTCGTGTCGGAGCGGGCGCCGACTCCCAAACAAGGAAATAATGATGACACATGTGTGATCCCATCGATGTGGCTGTGTTTTTGCGTTCTGATTTTATTCAGGTTTGAATCCAGAATGAACGAGAATAATGAAGTCTCCGTCGGCACTCAAGATTTGAAGCTTCACGGACATTCCAGCAGTCAGGCTTTGCAATTGGATATGTTTTTTTGGGCCCCTTCCGTAAGCGCGCACCAGCATCAGTCACCTGTCGTACAGTTGAAGGACGGAGAAAGGACAGACATGGCAGGGTCTAGTTCACAGTAAATTTTCATTAAACTCGGCAACCACATTAATCACTCCGGAAATTGTGTGGTTTCGGGGTCAAGCCAAAACTTACTGTTTCTGGCAGATAAAACTGCTCCTGAAACTAATGGTTTTCAGGCCTGCTTATTCCCTTCCTGATACTAATAATTTCAGAAGCATCAAAAGCAACTCTATGTCCGGAATGGTAAACTTAGCAACCAACAACCATGTGCATCGGAGAATTAAGTGATATTAATCCACTCCGGCTTGAACGGAAACATGATTGAAAACAATAGAAGTCATCTAAAACGAGACCTTAGTGCTCTGAATAGCATTTTGCATTTTGTACGAAAAGGAAAGTTGGCTGGTCGGAACGGTACACAAAAGCTAGTTCGGCACTCGGACCGGCATATGTCGATCATTTTTTGACATGCTTGGCGTGATGGCGTGATTTAGCCTCGCACTGCCACTGTTCCAAAAGATTTCCGATTTTACGCTTTGACCGGTTGGCAGTAATGAAAATGGAAATACTACGTTAGTTTGTAAATGCGAAGCACTCCGTGATTCAGAGCAAACACATAAGTATTGTCAAGGAAAAGATTTCGTCCAGACGAGCCTGACTGGAATCGACGAACGTGGGTGGGGAATTTGTGAAGTAAAGAATCTACTTCGCAAGCATGCCTCTATGTGATACATATTTTCATTTTGGCACACTCAGACTCTGTAATCAATAGCGTGGAACACTCCCATTAGCAGCTTTATATTGCCCACAGCATTCTAGGCGCCAACACGGCTGTATGTGTGTTAGGCAAGATGCTATCTTACAGCCAGCCTTGTGGGTCCGGGGGATAAGAAAGTTGGTTCTGAATACTTCGGTTACCGCCGCTGACTTTGCGGGACTCGGTGATCGTATCTTCCAATGCAGAATCTCAAATCCCGTACTTTTATCTACTGGTATTGGGGGACCCACATCGATAGCGGCGAGTATTTTTTGTTAACAGGCCCGGCGGCGAGGCCATCATCTTACAATAAGATTTAATGCATGCGCAGCTCTTCCTCCGGAAAGTCAACCAGCGTGAGGTATCGTAATAATACATTGGCAGTAATCCAATTTACAACATTTAACCCTTCAAAACGTACCCGTGAGACGAACGTCCTTGATCGATGCGCCGACAGTCACAGTGAAGATCCCAGCCGGCCTGACCCACGCCTGGCTCACCACATTCCACATACTGCACGCAAATGTAATCAACCACCATCGCAACGAAAGGGAGAAAGAAACGCGCACCTAATTTCCCTCGCAGAGAGATTCATGGTGACCGTCGCGCTTGCGCCCACTGCCAATTTCACCTCGTCAAAGCCACGCAGCACCCGCTTCGGCTCGCCTGCGCTCGTTGGGTAGGCGAGGTACATCTGCGGGATCTCCGTGCCCGCGAACATGCCAGAGTTCGCCACGGTAAACGTCACGACCACGGCGGAGCCGGTGCCCGAGCCCGTGGAGGTGATCTTGAGCCCGAGTACGCGAACGTGGTGTACGAGAGCCCGAAGCCGAACTCGTAGTGCGGGGTGATTCCTATCGCGTCCATGTACCGGTAGTCAATCAGGAGCTTCTCGGTGTAGTTTACCTTGTGGTTTATGAAGTAAGTTGAAAATGAGGGCAGGAGTGGGGGTCTTACGACAGGGAACCCGAGACTGTTGTACACAATGGTCGTCCCATATGATGCCTCGTTCTAGAAAAAAACATGAGTAGAAGCTTCTACTATTTTTTAGTGCACTCTACCTCGTCAATGCTAAACGGTAGACGTCCGCTTGGATTCACAGAGCCATACAATACGTCGACAACTGCAGGTCCAGTCTGTTCTCCCGGCGCTCCAGCATATATAATCCCAGTGATATTCGGGTGGTTACTCCACGACACAGAGACGGGGCCCACGCTATGAATTACAGCGATCGTGTTGTTGCACACCGCCGCGACGGCTTCCACCTAGCCAATGGCGAATCAGCCGATAATCTGCATGATGCATATCAATACTTACGAGACTCCCACCTTTCCACCAAAGATCGAGGTCATTGCGATCGCCCATGTTCCCAACAACGGTATCGTAGGCGCCAAGCTCGCCACTCATGCTATGGTTTCAGTCGGTACCAAGCTCGGTCCAGAGATGAATGGAGACATACGCATTCACAAAAACCAGAGCAACGTCCTTTCCCTTCGCTGCAGCTGGTCCTGCACTGAGATCGTTTGACAGTGAAGTCGCGATCGTCGCCGAACTCCCAACAAAATTTTGAATTGCCGTCACGGGCGGCACGATGAACTGCAAAGAATTCGAGCCCGAACCCCATCTTCATGCACCGTAAGACCGATACTAACGCGACAATATTAATGGGGGAAAAAAGACACACCCAATGGACATCGTCCCGTCATTACATTCGTTTAAATCATTGCAACTCAAGTTCGGGAGGAGTGCGTCCTGGCCTATGATTGCCATTGTCTTGATCCGCGCCGCGGCAATGGGCAGCCCGCGTACCGTGACGCCCGAGGTAGCACCGGTCGTCGTGCTTCGATTGTTCTTCAGAAGCACTGCCGACGCCCCGCCGATTTCGCGCACGAGCGCCGTATGTGCCGCGGAGCGCACGTCAACATGGAGGTTTAGGGAGCCGCTGCCGTCCGAGTGCTGTGCGTCGAAGTTCACGGACGGGTAGCCCTGCAGCGGCGAAGTTTTTGAATAAAATCGAAATAAAAAGAAAAATCAAAGGAAGAACACATACGGAGTCCTGGCCGAGGCGATAATATCCCGCCAGCACGCGCGAGGCCATCTGGTTGAGTCTCTGCCATTGAACCTTCCGTTCAGAACAACGGCAGCGTTTTAAAGAATGGGCATGGCTAACCGCAATCGTCACGCTCCCGCCGTTGACTGCCGACGCCAAACCACTTCCACCTTCCCCAAAGACACCACCGCCAATGACGATGTTGTCGCCTGGCTGCTCCATGTCGAGCCCCGCATTCGCGTTGTCCGAGGCAGAATCGTGTGTCGCGCCCCAGTCGCTGACCACGTACCCTATGTGTTGACGGTTGGAAGATTTCAACAGTGGTTCCGTAGAACTCACCCTGGAAGCCGGCGGAATGGACGAGCCCCGTGGGGCCAAGCAGACCCGCATTGTGGCATGAGGACGTTCCGTTGAGCTGATTGTAAGCGCACATAATCGATGTCACACCTGCCTGTTCACCACCAGTTCCTCAAACATAATGGAACCAAGAGAAAGATATACCTCGATGCTCCGGAGGAATGGATAGAAGTACATTTCGTGCATCGTGCGGTCATCGACGAGTGCGCTGAGGCCATAACGCCAGTGTTCCTGGTTGTTGGAAACGAGGTGCTTTGCACATGCCTGAACGCCGACGCTCTGGATGCCAGTGATTGTCGAGAACGCGCCTTCGCCGTTGAGATATGGGTCGGGGCCGAAGCTATACACGATTACTTCTCCCTAAGAAACCTAAATGCATAACAGACTCTTGCGTACCTCTCCCATGCCCGACCAGCTTTGGGTTGCGCATCTAAAATCAGGATGAGCGCGAAACATAGGCACAGAACAAGGAGGCCACGAGATCCATAGCCGGTCCAAGAAGCACGCTGAGACATGTCAGACCTGCGATTGGATAACAACAAAAGATCACGACGCACTGGACCCCCTTTGCACGGAATTCCTCAGCCATGGCCGCCCCGCGCGCCTGCATAAGTCGCCTGCTGAACGTCGCTGCGACGTTAATCCCCGTCGGAAAGCCTGTCACGTTCTTCACGAGACGGACGCCGGCGGGCCCGTCCTGGAAGCATATCGCGGGTATCCCGAGGCGCGAGATGGGCGTCGTGTTACCTACACACCGCGAGTTGAACTGGCCTACGCCCGAAAGCAGCCCGACCTTCTCCGTCAGCGTCAGGTTCGCTACCGTCGCGTTGGCGAGCGCGTATGCTTGGTCCCATGTTCCTGTATCGTGTCAGCCGGCTGTGAGTAAGGAAGGAGATGAAGAGCGCAGTACGCAGTGTGAAGCCACGAACGGCTGTGAGGGCCAGGAGGGCAAAGACGAACACAAGGAACATCGCTGAACCTGGACAAGCAGGAACAGCCTCATATAAGTACTTATGAGAAGGACCGCGTGCACGATGCTGGCGATGGTGTGACCATTGGATAGCGCACTGCGGGACGGTTCCATATACGACATGTACGTCTAGATAAAGGATGCGAAATCAGAAAAATCACATGGCAAGCAAAGCTGAACCTGCCACACGAGGTTCCGGAAGGATAGTAACGTATCGAGGCTATGGCATTGGAAAGCAATTCACTCCTCCTTCCGGCTTACCTTGCGCATTCCCCTTTGAAAGAAAATTAAGATGATACTTACCAGACTTAAATACGTTCAGACTCCCGAGCTGGAGACTTAGGCGAAATCAAGGTCGGCAACAGAATCAGCGCTCCCGACGGTCGTGTGACTATGGTGGGTCCTTTGGGTTCGCGGTCTCAGCCTATTGCAGCCTGATTGCAGCCCTAGCAGTTTCAGTCAAAGGCACAGCGGAGATCTTTCGTAACCTCGATGCCGCTTAATAAAACTCGACGCCAGAGTTGGCAAAACTTGCTAAATTTCCAAGGCCAGCTGTTGGGTTTTTCACTGCGGTCAGGGGCGGCGGTCAGAAGAACTCAGAAGCAAAGGCCTGCCATCTTTGATGTGCAGATGATGGCAAGCCAATTTGGTTCCGCGTTCCGCGGCCCGGTCTTCAACCGAGAGGCATTTCTGGAAAATAATTTGGTACTGTACTGTATGGTTATAGTTTAGAAAGAAGAGAAAGAGTAGTACGAAACCTAGCCTTCGAAGATCGCCAGAGCTCTGAGCTGCTTCCAATTCGAAGAGAAACTGGCTGAGTCACGTGGTGGTGCGCGTCAACGATATCATACAAGCATGCGCAAATACGTTCAATGTACTTTTGCAAAGTTGATCACTATTTTTGAAGATTCAAGATGAAAAACATTATTCGACGGTGTGGTTGGGACATACATCTCTACCAGCCGGCCTGGAGCTTTTCAACCGCTTCTCCCGCGGTGACGACATCCGAGTATTTCGCATTGAGGTCAAACAGGTTGGCATTGTGGATCTCTGGGCTGCGATCGCCACAGGCTTCACCGACGACCTGTGAGCATGTTAGCATGGTGCCAGTACAACAGCAATCTCACTCACCATCGGCCTATACCCATGTTGCATCGCGTCCAGAACGGAGGCCCGTACGCAGCCGCTCGTGCTGACCCCGCAAACAACAACCGTGTCAACACCCAAGACATGAAGGCGCGTGCTCAGGTCCGTTCCAAAGAAGGCACTCGGATACTTCGTTGTAATCACCACCTCGCCGGCAATCGGCATTAGCCCAGCCGAGTCGACCCACCCGCCCCAGCCGCGCTCGTCGCCGCGCTGGAAGATGTCGAGCGACTTGCTCTTCAGCCAAAACATACCCGCGTCGCTCATATCCGGGTGCTCATACTCGACGCGGGTCCAAACCACAGGAACGCCGCCAGCACGCGCGGCATCGAGGAGGCGCTTCATGGCCAAGGGTGAGGCTGCGCTGGCGGGGTTGCTGGAAGTGTCGAGGGGGGACGAGGGTGCCCAATATGCGAGGCAGGCATCGACGATGAGCAGGGCGGGGCGCAGACTCCATCCCATCTTGTTAGAGAATCCAGATCGTGCGTATGACGCTGCTTCAGTATGACTTGAGAGTTCAGTCATGGTTTGAGTCAAGTTTTGAAGTCGCCTGATTGGGCGATAAGGAAATTAGGATCGCAGGTTCAAAGGCGGATTTTTTTGGACCTGAGAACTGCAGAAGAATATTCCAAAGTCACCTGAAAATTCCTTCCGTAACAAGTCTGCAAGGTTGGAGGTGTTTTCTTCGGCCCAAGTTCTGCAACCAAAACAAAAAAGCTGGCCCCAGGAAAGAATGTCTGTCAAATAATAATTGGAGGAGTCAATCATTACAACCGCTCAAGATGAAAATACGAACCTCTCGTGGTTGTATCCAGTTATTATCGCGATTTTCGCGTACTTTGCGATGACGAGGGCAGCTTCATAGCCCATCCCGTTCATGGATGTGCCAGTGATGAGGACTGGAAGATCATCGGAAAGTATTCATTTCACCAGTCGAAATGGGGACCATTTTTGCTTGATTTTCGCAAGCGATTTCTTGGGAAAGCGCGGCGGCCACTTCGAATTCCTCGGCGTTGCAAAACGATGAAAATCAGCTGAAGTTTGAACGAGTAATTTGCGAGTAACTTCAGTGTCAACGCGGCGCTCTCGGTGGTCCTGAAGTGTTCGAACCAACGGTAACTAGAAGTTACAAGGGTGGTGTGCTTGGTGGACGTGGGAGGCGTGAGAGTTCGGCAACCAAATTTACGCACCTGCTCTTCCGAGTCCTTGCAAGTTGCCCTCATACTTCTCCTCGCGCAAGTATTCTCTCAAGCTTAGGCTACAAAATTCTAAACACTCAAACGCAAACATATCTCCACCCAGCTCACGTTCTGGCCCGAGGGCCGTCCGACCTTTGAAGATATCCGAGAGTATGCGTCGATGTGCCTGGGCCCGAGGGGGGCCTGATCCTCGCATCCTCCACGAAATGACTTCAAGACGAGTGCACATCTGCAAAATTGAACGACATGGGATCATCAGGTTACCGCTCCTCCGTAATGCGGTAATTCCATTCCTGGGGCACGATTCTGCGTTTTTTGGCCTCGTATCGCGTATCCGCCACGACTTCTCGATCCAGTCAATTTCCAAGCCTCAATTCCTTCTAAAGCCTACAATCCATTCCTTCCAAAGATATAGTCCATGTAAATACAGGTTTTGGATTGTCTGCCTCTGCAACCAACTGTTACATTCAAGCTGTATGATACGTGTCAATGTTCGACTCATCTGTTTCTCCTGCTGGCCATCCCACCCCTCCATCTCAAACCCCAATAGATTTATCAATCAAGATCAATTCCGCGCGCCTATTTCCGCATGCATCTCTATCTGACCGGCAGTACCTCGTCGCAACTAACATCTGTTCCCGTATCCAGTAGCCTCCGTCATAAAAGTCAATGCTCTTGTACATCCCTTAACTTCCTCTTTTCCTGGTCATGGTCGAGATCCAGCTAGACCATATCACATTTATCGAGGATCAGCATGTTTTCCCGCTTTCACGCAGGCAATGTGCTGAATGATTCTTACAGGCGTCTGCGACGTTGCTTCTTCCTCGCAGGACTAGGTACCATTTCCAGTCGCACCTTGAACGCTCAGACCAACTGGTTCTAGCTGTTTTATGCTACGACCATATCCTAACTCTGGGCTCGGAGGTGGCTCATATATGGACTCCTCAATTGAAACGCAGCTCGGCCTGGTTTTTGTTTGTTCGATACTTTGCCCTCTTCGGGGCTCTGGGGTTGATTCCCTACTATTTCGGGGACTTTCGCCAACAGGTAAATGCACTTGCTTTGACCCATTGGAAAACGGACTGAAAATATGCAGAGGTAACTGTACTCCCAATGGCAATCCAGGCACCACATGTATCTAACCCCAGCTGCAGTTGCGAGAGGCTTTCCGCTATCCAAACTGCTGTGTTGCTTATTCAGCAGACCTTTGTCGAGCGTACGCCCCTTCCAGCCACTCGCACGATTATGACTCTCAGTTGATTGAAGTGACACTGGCGCTTCGAGTCTTCGCCATGTACGGCTTCAACCGACGGGTATTCGCTTCCCTAGCAGCGGCAGCTGTGGTTACTATTACATTAGGCGCTGTAGGGACCGTCATCTCGCTCATCGTGGCAACTGAAAATTTTCGACACCAGTGGTCAACTGTGGGCTTTGAAACGACCATGGACATCGACCTTCCGGGTTGCCATGTCGCCACAGTCAATGCACAGTGAGTTAGTCCAATCATATCATATTTTTCCTAATCGACTGAATCAACTTCAAGAGCAATTCGTAGGTGCTTTAAAGCTTTTGGCCCTCACATTGAAGATTTTCCTAGGCATGGCGGCGGCTTGGGAAGCCCAGTGCGTCCACTTGCTCCTGTGGCTATCCGCATGAATCTTAACTGGCCGGATCCGGATGCAGACTCGTTTGTGATATTCTGATACTTGGACTCACTCTCCGCCGTGCCTACACATACCATCTAACCATCGGTTTGGGATCGGGGTCTGTTCTCTCAGTAATGGTCCGCGATGGTGAGTGATTATCATAGTACATCTGTCACCTCGAGCGCTTTTTCATATCTCCTTGATGTGATTCAGGGGCAGTCTATTTCGGGTGTGTAGTCGATAGCACGTCTGAAAATCCCTGAACTTACGAGTTGCCAGGATGATTTGTCTTGTCAATGTCGCCAATATCACCATGCTCTACGTATGTATTTTGGATTCCCCGTGGTCCTTCGGTCTAATCACCCGTATTCCATCAGGTTGGCGATGTGTGTTGCGTTTTGGCCTTTACATTCAATCAATTGAACTCATTTCTGTATCTACAGATCCTGACCGCTGGCAGTCTCGCCTGGTTCGCTTCCGCGTCAGTACCCTTTTATTCTTCATTGCACATTTTACGGATACTCGTCAATGCGGGTTCAGCGTCTCGGTCACGATGATCTCTCGACTGATGCTCAATCTCCACGACGCTGCGCACGGGAATTCCAGTCCACAATCTTTCGCCGGCCCTGAGACTCTGCAATTCCGACGCCCAGAGGAGATTTAGATTAGCGTCGATGTTGATATTGCGGTGGATAGTCGCCTTGTTGTCTGATAAGTCAATCAAATGGTTTAACTCCGACTCGGATCGTTTCAACCGAAGATGCACGGTCGTCCGTGCAGCTCATCGTGTCAAATTCAACGGCGAATGGCTGCAGGGTACATTATTCGGCCAATCTCCACTGACTTCATTCTCAGCTTGTTCTCAGCCCTTGGCGAGGGCAACCCGCTTCCACAACTTGCATATGCGTTCCTTTTTGTCGTTTCTACCGTAATCATCGTTTTGATCCTAGTCGCTTCTTTATTCAGTTTTTCTCTCAGTGGTTCAGACAGCGCCGAGCGGGAATCAATCGATTTTACTTGGACGAATGCAGACGGGGACCCAGTCTGTCTCACGGCAGCGCACTCCATGGTTGATAATTCGGCTTGAATTCGGCAATCACATTCACAGCACCGCAATTATCCCCTTCCGCACCTCGACAACGGAAAAAACATCAAATTGATCAGTGCACCTCTGCTTTACATGGGACGTCTTTGCTTGCCCCGATATGTCACTAGGAACAAGCCCCTTGCCCTAATACTTCTCGCGCTGGTTCTTTTCTCGGGCTTTGGCTACAGAACTCTAAACAGCCAAACGCAAACGTATCTCCACCCAGTCGCCCCGCCAGCTCACGTTCTCGCCCTTGGCCATCCGACCTTTGAAGATGTCCGAGAGTATGAACGCACCCTTCCACAACACCGCATGTCCTCATTTTCAGCCAAAAACCGGCCGAGGTGCGTTTGTCAAAGTTCACCCTCGCTCGGTTCTGAGCGTTCGCGCGGTAGATACCTGTTCTTTCCCTGGGAGGCTTGGGGGACCGGGTGAGCCTCCACGCATATCAAAACTTGTCAACCATATCTCAGATTACTTTTCAGATGGAATAATGTCTTCCAAGAGCAGTAAGCACCGCTCTCTGTACAATTTTGTGGAATAATGTATCTTTTGCAGGCTCCTAAACACACATCTCGCCTATCTGGCGAACCGCGGGTACGTCTTCGTGGACTACATCCCGAGGGATCACCCGCCATTCCCCGATGCGCTGCCCAACGGTACCCGACACCCGCTGCACGTCCCAATGAACGCCCTGACTTCGGGCCCCACGGGCGGTGGTTCCTGGGGCGAGGGCGTTGACCCGGCGATTCCGAGGCCAATTTCCCAACGGTGGTGGGATGTGGTGTGTCCGCCAGCGCAGGTTGTTGAAGTCCAAATGGCCGACCTTATGCGCGAGCTGGACATCACCGACGCGAGCACGGGCGAAGAGCGTATGCTGCTGTGGGCAGAAAAGCTGCGCAATATGCAAGCTGAGTGTGTTGCAGTCCTGGGTGGAACACCCTTCGATTTTGTGTTCGTTCATTTAATGTTCTATCCTTTCTATCCTTTTCCTATGATGATGTCCCTAGATTCATCAACACAGACAAGGTGGTATCAATCTGGCGTACATATGGAAACTCCCCAACGCTCAAAGAATACGCCTGGTCCGCTCTCATTACACGTGCACTCGCGCGCAACTTCGCTCTCGTTTCCCCTCACCCGCCGCCGCGTTCTCTTTCGCCAACCCTCTCGCGTATGACCAACACACCCGGCGCAGGGAGTGCATCTGCACCGTACCCACTCAAAGCCTTCCTTCCCTACCGAGCCTCCGAACCCCCCATCCCAGGCCTCCTTGGCCTCCACCTCCGCCGCGGCGACTTTGAGCAGCACTGTAACAGCCTCGTCTCCTGGAGCGCAAACTACAACACCTGGAGCCAGTTAGGCTACCCCAATTTTCGCGCCACGGGACTCTACCCGCAGCTGCCGGACTACCTCGACGTACCTGACGGCGTCTCCCGTGCCAACGCGACACACGCACACTGCTGGCCGACCGCAGACGCGATCGTGGAGCGCGTGCGCACTGTGCGCGCCGAGGCGCACGGGCAGGACCTGCGCAGGGTGTTCATAGCGACGAACGGGGAGCCCGAGTGGGTCAACGAGCTTGCGGCGCGGCTGCGGACGGACGGCTGGGACCTTGTTTCGAGTTCCATGGACATGGAGCTCGCGCAGGATGAGTTTGCCGTCTCGCAGGCGGTGGATATGGGCGTCCTCGTGGCTGCGGAGACGTTCATTGGTTCTGGGGTGCGTGATTCTGGTGCTCCGCAATTTCACAGGCTGATATTCGGCGCAGTTTTCGAGTTTGAGCTCTAATGTTGTACAGCTCCGACTGGCTGGCGGACGCCATGCGAATACGACTCGGTTCTGGTAACGATGAATTGGGATACCCGATTCAACCATTAATTGCGTTCGGCTTGATTATTTTTATTTTTGATAGATCTTTGGTCTCGTTTAAAAGTGTTGTATCACGTCTAAATCCAGGATTTTCTTTCTGTGGCTCCGAGCTTGCACAAATTTATTACAGCCGGCTGCACCTATCGCGAGTCTGTTGAGGCAGATTACTCCCGGATACCAAGACCCGCGTAATATTCCTACGGCACTGTGTACCCACCGCAATACGCCGTCAACTTCAAAGGCGACACCTAACCCGATCACCCGATTCATATAACGGTGTCGAGCACTTCTCGGCTCCACCCTCGAACTCACCTCGCTTTGGTGTGAGTTCAATAAAATTCCGAGATGATTTCTTCTTCGCTATGGCACGCACTGAATCAGAGTCCGCGTTCAACTTGTGTTTCCGTTTATTCGGAGCCACGCCGGCTCGACTCAGCCTACACGGTGGCCCCATCTAACTCTGGAGGGAAGCTGACCTGTTGAATGTGAAGGCGTTTTTTCTTGACTTCTGTAAGCTCAGTGCGAAATACACACTCAACAGTTTCATACGCCGCTCACTCACGACATACAGCATAACTCCAGCGTTTTAAACACGCTGGAATTATGACTGTATCTAAGCCACCTAGTCTGCTCAGGGATAGCGGATCAGAAGACCTCTGAGACAGTAGGATTAGAACGCGGCGTGTTGTTAACCGGATATAATGTTGAAATGAAACGCAGCGCGAGTGGGATATGTTGAAGCGTTTGTCCTGGAGAGACTAATCCTCATGGCACGGTTCTCTGCACCTGGTGCATTTCAGATGGGTTCTCCTGAGACAGGGCCAGATGTCAACTCTGACCCCAAATCTACCAGGGTACTTGAACTGTCTCTTCAAGTTTTGATGCGGAGCTGTTGCAATTCTCGTTCGCTCTGAAACGGTCGCAAAAGTATATCCAAACAGATGTTCTCGCTTCCCAAAAGGACTGCCTGCTTCGAGTTGGTAATCGTAGTATTTTACGCTCTTCGGTTCCACATATTTAACCGAAAGTCCATTTCGATATTCGCCGACACACGTGCGCGGTGTCGGCTCGCTTCTGACACCTGGACTTCTTTAAAGTCCTTGTCCACTGGCATCATCGCCCACGGCGCGAGACCCAGCTAGTACCCTATGTCCACCGGCATCAGAGTTTTTTCTCTCTGGGCTTGCCTCCTCCTTTCATCATTGTGTTCCGTTGCGTGGGAAGCGTCACCTACTCGGAACACCGACATCGAAAAACTCTGGGGCGCGTATTCTCCGTTTTTCGAAACCGGAACGTATGTCCCACTACCAGCTGGATGCCGCATTGATCAGGTGTGTCTGGATTCACTGCAATTGTTTTGAGAAGAAGGTCAACCGGAACGCGCTTCAGGTAAATTTGGTGCGTCGATTTAATACGGCAGCATTTTTCTTTGCACATAAATATATGTATCACTTGACAGCTGCAACGGCATGGGGCGCGCTTCCCGACGTCGGGTGCCGCAACCACAATTATTTCGGGAATCAATAAGCTTCAGAGCGTCCAAAATTACACCGACAAGCGGCTCGACTTCTCAAGACCTTCACGTATTCCCTCGGTGTCGCTGACCTGGTACCATTCGGTGCTCAACAGTACGCATGTGTTTTGGAACGTGCACTAACTGCAAGTTTGATTTTTTCCCTCCCGTTAGATGTTTGAAGCCGGAGAACTGGCCTTCAATCGATATGCCGGCTTGATTAATGCGAAAAATCTACCATTTGTTCGCTCTTCAAGCAGCGCCAGAGTGGTTGATAGCGCTAACAATTGGACAGCCGGTACGTAAAATATTAGTCTATCAGAAATTCGAATCCATTCTACTCTAGGATTCGCCACCGCAAGCCGCCATGTTTATAAGCCGCCGCTATCCGTAATACTTCCGAGAACGTGGGTAGCTCTTCTATTATCGCAAGTCCCAGTCACAACATTCAACAGGGAAACGACACTCTCGACGACAACATGTGCGCTGGCGCCGGCAATTCGGACGCCCAGACAAACACCTGGCTCGCGGTGTTTGCGCCAAATATCACTGCGCGCCTCAACCGCTGGGCACCGGGCGCAAGTATCACCGACGCAGAGACGTACTCGCTCATCTCAATGTGCCCTTTCCACACCGTCGCGTCGTTCGTACCCGGTACGCACCTCACGCTGAGCCCGTTCTGTGCTCTCTTCACGACCACGGAGTTCGCCGCGTTCGAGTACTCCATGGATCTCGACAAATACTACGGAACCGGGTGCGTTCCACCCTCCCACTCGACCTTCAAATTTAATTTAATTATCTATTCCGCCTCTCCCAGATATGGTGCCTTCCTTGGCCGCGTGCAGGGCGTGGGGTACATCAATGAACTTCTTGCCCGTCTCACGGGCACGCCCGTCAACGACTCCACGCAGACTAACACGACGCTCACCTCGAACCCTGCGACGTTCCCGTTCGGCCGCGCGCTATACGCAGACTTCTCGCACGATAACGAGATGATCGCGATCTATGCGGCGATGGGGCTCTTTCCACAGACGTCAGCGCTTGACCCGACGTACCCCAGACCGCGAACGTGGGTCGCGAGCCAGCTCGTCCCGTTCAGCGCACACATGGTCGTGGAGCGGCTCAAGTGCGCACAAGGGATGCACCTTGTTCGAGTGCTCGTCAATGATGCGGTTCAGCCGCTCAAATTTTGCGCGCGCGGGAAGGGAGAGGGTATTTGTGAGCTTGGGGCGTTCGTTGCGAGCCAGGAGTATGCGCGTAGTGGCGGAGATGGGGACTGGGAGAAGTGTTTCGCCTGAAGATATCCGAAGTTCCTATTCTCTTAGTGAAAATAGTGTGTTTGGAATAAAAAAACGCGCTTTACGAAGGATCGCGTCCACAACTTGCCAACGCGTTACATCACGGTCATGAGATTGGTGACCGTTGGTCACGCTGCATTCACTCTTGTCTCTACCTCTTCCATCAACCGCCACGCACTTATCCTCCATGTCTGAAGCTGGTCTCAAGGTAAACATATGGATGCATGGAAGGTATGGGCATACCGACTACTACTGAGCCCACCCAAGTGAACAACGACTCGGGTAGAAATGAGCGTCGTTCGGAGATTAAGATAATTATCGTCATGCCGCCTGGTGTCGCCCAGAGCACTCCTGGAATGCACAAGTGGACGGAGGAGTTCATGGTGGAAATCGCTGAGGATCTCAAGCACACGCGCAGCTGGCGGTGCGAGCAGTGTGGTATGGTTCATCCCCCTTCCAGTTAAGCTTCAACTGACGCAGAATTCACAGGTGAACCCTCTCGGGAGACCTTCTGGAACGTTATACACTGGACACCCGTCCCTGAACCGGCCATGACCGTCTGGGTACGGTCGCCAGTCGATATCGTAGCGCTGAATTTCATAATTGTATCCAGGGCTTCGCGCTGTGCGCGGCGAACACCTCGTGCATGGAGGCAATGCGGACACGAAACATTCGCGCGATGGTTTTGCAGCAGCCTCCCCCACACTGGATGTCCCCGCCGCCGGCACCGCTCCTGTTGAACGCCCCGCTCCAGAACCGCGCTGC
This sequence comes from Mycena leptocephala, assembly GCA_029378395.1. Classification (NCBI taxonomy): domain Eukaryota; kingdom Fungi; phylum Basidiomycota; class Agaricomycetes; order Agaricales; family Mycenaceae; genus Mycena; species Mycena leptocephala. The sequence goes on from JARJLF010000794.1 coordinate 114,043, forward strand.
TGGGTTCGTCGCCCCACTCTCGAGCAGCTGTGCGGGCTGCCACGACGATGAAACAGGCACGGCGGAGTTCGAGATGAATAAATGTTCGGGCTGCCAACTCACTAGGTGAGTATCGCGGTATTTTCAGTGTCGAGCTGAATTCGATCTAGAACTTTAGATATTGCAGGTAATAATACTGGATCAGTTGGTTTCGCGAAATATCCCCTGATTTCATTCGACAGTGTATCGTGCCAAAGGGGCGACTGGCCACGCCATAAAAAGGTGAAGTCGCGAGATGTTGGCTCGTCTGACGCTGATAGGCCAGTACAGATGTGTAAAGCTGTCCAGGAGGTGAAGAAAGTGAAAGGGCGCAACTAAAACTCTCCCGTGGAATGGAAATCATTCATGTATACTTATAATGCTAATTTCAGCGAATGTAGCCATCCCCCGAGAAGGCAACGGAATCCTCTCACCGCACATCTGGATCTTATGGACTGTACGGGCCTCACATAGAGTGAAAACACATTAAATTCCAAAACTGGCGACTGTCCGTTGGAAAGGAAAAGAATTACTATCCGCTGGCGTCATTCAACCGATTACGAGTTCGACCAGTGCAGCCAGTCATTGAAGTTGGTGTAAGGAATGCTGTCGCCGGTAGCCGTCCAAGCGAGGATGGGATCCCAATAGTTCTTGATCACATCGTCGACGCTGCTGTGAAACATTGTCATTCAGTACACGCAGAAAACTCGGCCAACGAAATGTGTGCGCACTTCGGCCAGACGGTAACGTTAGCAGCGGACATGGCACCGTAGACGAAGTCGATATAATTCTGCTGTGTCATGGGACAGCCAGAGGTGGCGCACGAGCCTACAATGTTCGTCCAGATCTACTTGCAGTGTATTTATGAGGTGAGCAAACACATCAAAAATGGTGCAGGACAGGCTGACCGCGAAGGAGAGGTTGGGGATCGATGATGCGGCCAAGACGTTGGGATTTTGGCACTGGTTCAGGATGATTACGCTCTCTGTCTGTCAATGGAAGTCTGTCACTTGGGCCTCCAGGTGTACTAGACGGCGGGACGCACCCCTTGGCATGTTGCAGAGGCAACGCACGCCTGGTGGCTCCAGATGCTCGTGCCGTTCTCTTTCAGACAGGCGTGCGTCTGCCGGGAGACACTTGATGAGCTATCACATAGGGTAGGCGAGCAAGGACACGCACGATGGCCGCGCAGCCTGCAGTGCCGAAGCTGAAAGTGCCGTCGTGAATCCCGATGAACTTCGCGAACTCGATGCAGTCCACAGGGTTCGTCGTCACGCGCGGTGCGGGCGGTGCGTGGATGCGGGTCGGCAAGTGCGGGATCGTGGCGGAGGCTACAGCCAGATGGACGAACGCCGCGGCACAAAAGGTATATATCAAACGCATGGTGAAACAGGGAATTTTTTGGGGACTCGAAGTTGGGAACTTGAGGGGAGTCGGAGATGAATCTGCGCAGTGGAATGTTTTATGTAGTGCTATCCGACCCGCGATGGGTGATTGGGTTTCGAGAAAAAGGTTGGATCATTTTTTTGAATAGAGCACCGGGTAAGTATTACCTTGGGTAGACATCGGTAGGTAAGTAGTGATGGTTCAATATCTATGGCTCGTTCACAGTGAAAAGGAAGGTGGTTGAACCAACAGACATAAATGGGCTATACACCGTAGTCTCTCATAGACAGATGCTACAACAATATTAGTGCTCGTGCGTCGCATGTTGCCTGTCGCGGGCACGGCCATCGTTTCGAGCGTGGGCAACGGGCAGGTCCGTCCCGTCATGGAACCTGGAGAAATCTCTACGGCACGGGAAGGGTGATGGACGGCCGTCATGGCCGGCAGGAGGTTTTTTTTGGGTAGGCACGTATTACCTTTCCACTGACAAAGGGTATAACGATTTGAATATTTTGCGGGGAAGGCCTTGGCATCGGACTCGGACTCGTAGAAGTCGATTTCAGAGGCGTTTTTGGACAGGCAACCGGGTAAATTGCCATAGCCTGAGTTCAGGTTATTAAATAAGAGAGGTTCAACGCGGCCACTGGGCCCAGACAGACTCTTCAGCCAAGCTTCGACACTATGATGTTGAGAAAATATCGCTGGGAGCGCACAAAGCCAGCAATTCAGCATCCAGATCTGTTTTTTCTTCCCATATTCCCGCTGGTGCGAGGTTACTACTGTTTGAAAGTGTTTCTAACAGATTACCAAACTACAAAAAAAAACTTTACATGATGAGAATCCCCGTTTATCAATGATTCAGGAGTACCTACGAATATTTGTCTCTTTTATAGCGGCAGGTTGAAGTGAAGGCGCTTATGGGGTTCAAGACTTCCAAGTTGGCCGGCTCGGAAATGAGTTCTGTCGGATCGATCCGATTCCACTTTATTCCAACCGAGACCAAACAAACACTCCTGTCTTTACCTTTAATTCCAACTGTTTCTGCTCAACGTTCAAGGTACTCAACGGGTATTCTTTGGTTCAACGTATCGGACTTACCACCGTGGTCATGGTAGCAGGGAATCAATTAGCTCAAGAATCAAGATATGCATTATGCAAAGATAACAGTGCTACCTACACAGAACCGCTTCTTTACAATTATCGTCTCAACTTCGATGTATTTGATCTGGAAATTGAGGAACGAGAGAGTTTTTGAAACCTTTACTCCTGCAACATCGCATGAGATACATAACCGTTGGGTGGCAACAATTAACTCTGCCCTCAAGCGAGACAGACCCTTAGCAAACCGAGCTCGGTTTTAGTCTCTCGTAGACAGACGCTACAACAATTTTGGTGCTCGTGCCTCGCATGTTGTAGTCTGTTGATAAGGTTGATTGAATTATTGCTGGCCTGCATCAGCAAATCCTGATTGAACTACAGGGTGCTATATAGTGCTACATAATGCTACATAGTGTCTATAGTGCGGTGTAGTGAAGGTCTCTTGTTGCATAGTGGAGTCCTCACTATGTAGTGCTATATAGTACTACATAGAGCTCCATAGTATGGTGTAGTATGGTATAGTCCCCAAAAATCAGGATTTGCTGATGTGCTTATTACAAATCACAAAAAATATGTGGGATGCTGGTATGCATTCCGGAACGTGTTTTTCACAAATGCGAAGTCCTATAGTATTTACTAGCATAATTTGAACACCTTGTCCCCCCAACTCGCGGCGGCAGAGTGATTCGAAGTTTGAGATCAACAACAGATGACAAATCCTGACAAATCCACTCTTTTTATTCCACCAGAATGGAAGGTGAAAGAGAAGAATTTGAAGAGCCCTTTGGGGTCAGAAATGCATTTAAATACCCTTTCTCTCTGGAAGTTTGAAGGTGGGGGTCCTGGAAGTGCTAAACAGGCATGGCAAGATTTCAAACTCCGCTGATTTGTAATAAGCAGGCCACCAATCCACGTGGCGCGGTTAACTACAGACTAGCTCGGTTTGGGTCCCTCGCAATAAAAAAACAGTTAGTTCTTAACACCTGGAGCGGTACGCTCCTAGACGAAGATTCCCTGCTGGATGACTGGATTAAATCCAAGGGGGTTTTAGTGGGTATACGGCCCGCCACTCGGAAACATGGAGTAGGTTGACTTGATGGCCAGAGCCCCACACGAAGGCTTGAAACCTGTACGTAACGGTATTTCCTCCTCGACAATTTCCCGGCTATATTGGATATCACCCAATTCAACCAGCGGATAGACTTAGAATGCTTTGCAGACTGGGTTGTATTATTTCAAACGCTCCAAAAAAAAAAAAAAACTATCTAACTCTCTGGCACCGTGATTTGTATTGCACCTCTACTCGACAACATACCGCGACTTAACCGCTTGGCAACATGGGAATCATCCTACTGCAGCCGCGTTCGATATAGCCGATCTCTCTCGGAAATTACATTTGCACAACGCAGATTACCATTGTAACTGGCAGTTACCCGTGCTGCGCCACGGTGTGAACAGGTGCTCTCATATTTAATTCCAGTAAACTCATTCCTCGCGGCCTCATGGACAGTTTAATTTTTGCGGACAACAGCTTTGACCACTTTAATTTTCTCCACTAAATTCAATTATAGTGTTTACTTTTCCGAATAGCCCAGCTAGCCTTCTGATTATTTTATTGTGCCGAACAGTATCAACCCTGGTACAAAATGTCGGTGATGCTCAATTTACTTTCTGAATTCATTTTTGCCCTTCCTCGTCGTAACATGCTCATGGCGCCATAATTCAACCACGAAATTCATTTCGTTTGGAAACCATCGCCTCCTGGTCAAGACATCAACAAATTGATTAAAAGTGGCACCTTCGTTGGCTTTCGTTGTCGGCATTGGTGGGCAGATGATAGTTAAATATTGAAATAATGCTTCCAACTTACTAGCAAGGGCTTATGAGTATCCAAAACCCAGTTGGAGGTTGACGCAGCATGACGCAGCATGTTTTCAACAATTTCAACATTTTATAAATAGAAATCTAACAGTGGTAGGTAGGTAGGTAGTATTACACGACACGGTCCCGCTTAGGAACGCCGGTTTGAGGAGTGGAGCGATTGTGTAAAATTGATCACACTCCGGAAAATCCGAAGTTTCGGGGGCCCTGATAACGTTTCCGAAACCTAAGGTATCAGGAGCAGAATAGAGAAACTACAATTGGTTCCCGAAACCTTTGGTTTCTGACGTACAGAAACCGTTCCCTAAACAAAAGGTTTCGGGAACGGTTTCCGAAGCGCCGAGACCATTAGTTTCAGGACCTACCCTGTTCTTGATACCTTAGGTTTCGGGAACATTATCGGGGCCCCCAAAACTTCGGATTTTCCGGAGTGATTCAACATCTCGATAATTTTCTGTGGAACTGTGGGGCGGATGTCATTGTCCGTTCCCACAGGCGCCACTTTTGTCTAGACAAACCACGTCTTTTCTTATATAGATTCCTTTAAGCATTGAGTAACTCTTGAAGAACCAAAAATTATAACCTGTCAGAGACTCGGAGACGAGATAAATTCGGCTATATTTCCCGGCGATATTTCTAACCCAGGAATCGTGGCTCATTAGAGCTCTTTCGCAAGTGATGTAAAATGAAATTTTCTACATTAGAGCTGTTTGGCAAGCGATGTAAAGTGACTTTTTTTATATCAAGTCCCAGAACGTTTCACATTGTGGAGCTGAGAGTTTACACTATCTTCTGGTTGTCTGACTGTATTTTGGGGCAGCGTTTTACATTGTGGAGCAAAGTTTTTGTGTCAAGTTTCGCTTAGGTTTTCAGCATATTTTTGGTTTACATCACTTGCCAAACAGCTCTATTAAGTCCCAGATCGTTTTACATTGTGGAGCTGAGAATTTACATTATCTTTTGGTTGTCTGACCGTATTTTAGGGTCTCGCTGAGCTTTTTGCATAAATTCATTTTACATCACTTGCGAAAGAGCTCGATTTCTGAACGCGGCACTAATCATCGTGAAAGTAGGATTGTGATCTTCCCTCCTGGGCATACGGTGCTACGTATGGTGACCAATTGTAAGACCTTTCAGTTCCATTAACATGTTTCTTCAGAATTCGAAACGAATGTAATCGGGCACTTTCATTGTTCAAAACATGCTGTCTACTCAGATAACCCCCACGCATGGCCCGGATCTTATGCACACACAATTGCGAGGCGCCGCGGTCACCCCGCAGGCTCAGGTCACCGTCCAGGTATGCAGTCCCCTTGTGTTTAGTCCCGGTCCGGTGGAGGACAGCGATTATGAAGCTGATCGGAATCCAGAAAATACTAATCAAGTTCGTTTTGTGCGGTTTTGGTAAAGTTCGCTCTCGAGCGTGCTGACCAAGTAGCGCCTATGGAGGTAGGAGATGTTGTTACCGATATTCCCTCAACACGGTTCTGGGCACGGATTAATATGCTTCCTCCCGTGGAGCCCGAACCGATTTCAAACATAACGCTGGAACCGTATGGGTACTGGGCGCCTCCATTTTACATCCGGCACTCAAATCCTACCCCGACGCTCCATTTCTTTATTTTTGATCCCCGATGGTCTCAGTGATATAAAGTCGGTGCAAGTGTCTGCTACGAATGCCTCTAATGTTGACCCTTCGTTTCTTCATATCGCTCACCTCTTACTTGTCCCTCGTCGCCGCTTATGGCCCTCTTGTCTCCTTAGACTATGGGACATTTGAGGGCACTAGGGACGGCAACCTTACCAAGTTTATCGGGGTCCCGTTCGCCCGCCCAACGTAAGCCATATCGGTATCTATTTGAGATGATGGTGGGTCTGATCAATTTTTTGTACAGTGCCCGTTTCGAGCTCCCGCAGGCTCCCATCCATCTTCATGGCGTACAAAATGCCACTGCCTTTGGTCCAGCGTGCCCCCAGCAGGCGCTTTCGCGTAGTGTTCCGGTTAGTATTCCCACTCACAGCGTTGTGTCGGAGGCATGTGCGTCCCTCTTCGTCTCCGCCCTTGTGCCGATCTATAAGGATTTGTCTCAGGTCTAACGCTCGATGTTTTCAAACCAACTTCGGCGCATATGGGCTCAAAGCTGCCTGTTTTGGTGGTATGGTCTATCAAATTTATCTAAGGTATCCCTTTGCTAACTAGCAGACGCAGTGGCTCTATGGCGGTACGCCAATCTTTTTCTCATCTTGAATGCGACTCATGTATGCATGGTTCTCAGGCGGCTTTGAATTCGGAAACTCGGCCGACACCGACTTCAGGGCCACAGTTGAACGTTCTATAATCGTGGGCGAGCCCGTCCTGATCGTCGCCACAAACTATCGCCTGAACGGCAAGTTTTTCCTTGACCAGCCCTTGCAGGAATTTACTCATCTTACCTAGCGTTTGGATTTTTGGCGGGGAAGGAAGTTATCGATGCGGGGATAACCAATCTAGGAATGCGAGACCGTCCGTGCATTCCGGCGCTTGAATTTCAACATCGCTGAATTCATCTTCTTCATCCAGAAATATTCGCCCTTGAATGGTTGCAGAAGCATATTGAGAAATTTGGAGGAGATCCTGATCGCGTCGTGCTGTAAGTGACACCTCCTGCGCCGTGTCAAGACTATTCAAGGGGCTTCTTGCAGAGGCGGCTTCAGCGCTGGGGCGATATCGACGGGTCTTCTCCAGCTATACAACAAGCCCAAGTCGCATTCTTTGTTTCGCGGCGCCTTCATGGTCAGATCCGTACAAAATACTTTGTTATTTGAGATTGAACTGTAATTTGCAGATATCTGGCGCCCCTTGGCCCTCTCCCTCCGTTATTGACGGTCAGCAGGACTACGATGACCTCGTCGCCGCGAATAATTGTACGGAGGCTCGCGATACGCTGGAGTGCCTGCGGCGCGTCCCATTCGAAGCCTTTCTGTCGACCGTCAACCAGACACCCGACCTCTTCTCGTTCAAAGGCCTCGCGCTCGTGTGGCGGCCGCGCGTTGACGGGGATATTATCGTGCGCAACCCGGTCATCTCGGTTGCGCACGGCGCTTTTGCCCCGGTATGTTTTCAACCTCTTATATTTCTTTGCTAGATTGAACAAATTCTGGATGTTCAGATTCCCATCTTGGTAGGAGACGTTGACGACGAGGGAACGTAAGCACGCTATATATACAAGGGTTTGACCCAGGCCAATTGCTTTCTAGCCTATTCTCCTTCTCCAGCACCAACATTGCGTCCGTCAACTGTGGTTCATATTTTCCCCATTTCTCAAGAAGTATACAGGACGGATGCCGAATTCAGCGACTACTTACATTCGAACCATGTGAGCTCACGCACAAGCAAGCAACAATAAATTCCTAACCCATGTACCCAGTTTCCTGCCGACAGCAAGCCGTCATCAGATCTCCCGGGTCGCAGAATTATACCCACGGGATCCAGCACTCGTGCGTTCCTTTCTGGTGCTCAATTAGCTGAAGCCAGACTAACACAAAATATGTAGGGAGCGCCGTTTGGCACCGGCAGTGCGAACCAACTGACGTGCGTCTCCAAAGTTGAATTCACGACTGAACTTTGACCAACCCTCAGCCCGGAATTCAAACGCATCGCCGCCTTTGTTGGTGACCTCGCGCTGCTCAGCCTCCGGCGACTATTCCTTCAACATGCATTCAGGACGCAAAATACGTGGAGCTGGTGTACGCATCTTTCTAATTTACCACATCCGGACTTACATCTTTCTGGGCAGTGAGTAAACGCGGCAAATCGACGCCGAACCTGGGGGCATTCCATGAGAGCGATGTTCCCCTGTTCTTCCCCCCGAATGCCTCCGCTGCCACGGACAACCAAGCCGTTGACTCGCTCAGTACGTGCCTCCCCACTCGTTATCTGCTCTCACCGAAATTGGGGTTCATTTAGTCAACTTTATCAACACGCTCGACCCAAATGATTCTGCTGCACCAAAGCTTCCTCTTCCCTCGCACCCTGTTGCACTCTGGCCCAAGTGGACCAGCGAATCGCCGTCCCTGCTGACGTTTTCCGACCCCGCGGTTGTGAATATCACGGCTGATACCGTCCGCGCAGAGGCGATGGATTTTCTGATTGAGTTGCACTTGGATGGGGTCACTGTCCTTGGATCGGATTCGGAAGGGCCGGTAGCAACGCTGGGTTACGATGAAAATCAGGTTTATCTGGGGGAAACGTTGTAATGTCGAAGCTCGATGATGCCCTTCAATCCCTATCGTATGCCACTAGACTTATCGTAAAGCTTTTAATTGTAGGCGGGCACGCGTTTTTCTCGCCCAGAACTATTTCTGGAAAAACAAGCAAAGCCCCGGAGCCGCTCTTGTGAGATGAAGCATGTCCTGACCACTCGTCTTTGGGTTTGTTTGGCGAAGCGCGTCGCGTCACTCGGTCACGTGCAGTTCTTTTAGTTCCGCCACATTCCTCAAACTCTTTCAATTGAAACCATTTCCGCTTCTTGCTGTGTTTCTTCGATATACAAGCGTATTGTAGCTATGCGCTCGATGATCACTACAAGTCGTCTGCCATGTCTCAATTGAAGGGCCGCGACCTCTTCGCTAACTGGACTCGGAAAGAGGCTCGTCACTGTGCCCACGCAGGGACCTTTTGCTGCAGCGGTTCGAACGCTATCTGGCCTAGCGTGTCGTATTTTGGTAATCAGCACTCAGCACTAGAGGAATTGCTTTCCAAGATTCTAAAGGTGTACGTCCCTGTTCCCGTAAGTGTCTTTTATTCCGTCGCTGACCTGTTACAGTGTCGAAGGCAATTGAGGTGCTCAAGCAGATAATCCACTCGACGGCGTACAGGACATCGTCCCAGAGCATCACCAGCCGCTATATGAGCCGGGAGCAGCGGCGCAGACTCAGTGCGGACGTTCGGCGCGAAAGTCCATGTCACGACTCCATGGTACACTCAGGAGCACTTCCAGAGAAGGACGAGAAAGAAGTACGGCACGAGGATGTGCGTCCTCCTGAAGTCCTCTTTCCACAACTTTCGGTGCTGGCCCAGCCTTAAAACTCCATGACGCGCTCAAGAGATGACAGTCACGACAGTCATACTACCACGCCGTGTACCGAAGGTGGTCGTGCCAGCGTCACCCCCGCGAGAGCACCGTCTTTCGTCGTCCGTCAAATATCTCACCATCGAAATGACATTATTTAAACCATTTACGAGGTGCGTCGCGGACAACCCTGGTACCGTGTTACTTGCCGCCTACCGCAGCCTGCAGTCTAAAGATCGCGCTGCCAAGGCCGATTTTTTCCCCTTCGGTCCTAATCGCTGCTTCAATGTACAAAGTACCGGTCGCCATCTAGATCTGCCTGGCGGTCCACTTGCCCGGCAGTGGCTTTTTTATCCGGATCGTCGATGGAACTCCAGTCTCCCCAGCGTCCCCGTGCGCGACGAAATTCATCGCCGCTTGTGCTCCGTGCTGCGCCGCGTCGCAGCGAAGCTCGCGGAGATGCGCACCGAATGGGCGAGGAGCCGTGGAATGTATCTGTTTCTACTCTACGACAAGCAATACACTTGAGGGTTCATCGAGCTCAAGGTCCCCCGCAGCTCCGGCGTGCTTGGTCATTTCCACTGAAAACGCATTGACTGATGCAATGGGACATACAGTCTAGAGCAATTCGTTGTGCTCTTTTCCGCCCGAGGAACCGCCCTCAGTTGCGCACGGCGTACATCTGCTGCCTCAACCTCGACACTCGATCTTCATCGTGCCCTGCATCTGTAGCCTCTATCTATTCGTAGCGCTCTATGACTTGCGGTTGCCTCTCCGTATCGCATGGCGCAAGGTGCGTCTGTTTTGACGCCCGTTTATTTACCACGGACTAACGCGCGTATGTATCCGGAGCCGAAGTATGCCCGGGCGAGAAGGAACACCAGCGAGCGAACGGCATTGACTCCAGGGGCGTCAGGCGAATAATTCCATGCGGTGTCCGAGACAGTCCCGTCGGCATTGACTCGAGACTTGCCTTGGATCTACTTCATACGGACATCCGCTGCGCCATTCCTTCGTCGTCGCCTCCGGCTTGCACTATTAAATCATCCTCCCCTACGCCAGTAGTCGCGTCATCAACGGCAGGAGCACCAGCGAATGATCCTGAAGACGTCGAGCACTTGGTTTAGCGGCGTCCGAGTCCTCGCCTGCCCGCCTGCCCCGTCGACGAAGACCTAGATCACGAGACATCCGATGCGCCATTCGCGTCGTTCGCCCTGCAATCATCCTCCTTCAGCCAGCGGATATCTCCAGGTCAGACTTCCAGAGCTGCCTATTTTCGCAGCGAGCATGGCCAGGTCGTCCACGTCATCGCCCGTACGCCCCTCGTGGTTCTGCTCCTCGCCACGCTCGACTCGGACGACGCGATGTAGAGCCTGCTAACGTTATGATCGACCGCTAGGTGCGCCCTCTTTCGCGTAGAGTGCCTTTACTGACGGCCTTTACTGACGTCCCGCAGTTGTGGCTTCTTGCGGAAAATACGCGTACCATGCGCGCCATTGGCACTGAGAGGCCCCAGAGTTCATCGGCTATAAATGCTGCGACGACACTCCGCCACGTCGATCCGGTTACTCACAACAGTCTACTCGGCCTCGCGGATACGGCGAGATGGAAGGCGGCGCCGAGTCCAAGGATTTTGAGTTACTGCACGTCTTTCTTTCCATCTACATGCATGTCCCCGTATGTATGCTGACTCGTCCTGACGCCGTCGTCGCGCTTTCAGCTTCCATGTCAGTGGTGCTGACACCGTCCTCAATTGCTCCACAGACTCCACTACCCTAACCCACGGCCGGAAGGGGACGATTCTCCGACTCGACGCTGCGCCGGGAGCCGCTGCTTACATCCGATGTTCCCCGCGAGCCGGACAGCACACCCACAATACCATTCATTGCTGGCAAAGTATTGATACTGTACCGCGACGAGGCTGTCTGATGGAGTGGACACGGGCAGACACTTCAGACCCGGTCACCTTCGTCCATCACCACGTCCTGCAGCGACGGTGGCGAGTCTGGCCCGCTGCAGGACGATCCGAAGGACGGGTATTCGTGCGCAGCGCGCTGGCTGGTCAGCAAGTGCTCTCATGCCGTATATGCACCGTGGACGCGAATTTTCGGCTCATGCTGCATATGCGGCTGGATAGCATTGGATGCGGATGTCGAGGTGGTCGACGTCGACCCAGGTGAATATCTGGTGTCTTCGTATGCAGCTTCTCCGCGGCTCATTGCATTGCGTCTAGACAAGCGCGCGCTTTCGTAACTGACCCGGCGCAAAAAAACGTCGAGTCGTGTCCAAGCGACAACCTCGTCGCGCTCTTTACCAACGCCGGCGCCCCCAGAAGCGTAAACCAAACGCATTAATCGCTCCGCAGTTTTCCGCATTTTATCCTCGGGGTCCCATTCTCATTTTTCATCCATTGAGGCTGATCGGGTACATCGTCCGTACGCCCCTGCCAGCGTCTCGCGCGGTTCTCCGTACTCGCTTTATGCTGCTCCTGGCACTCTTCCGCGCGCCGTGCGGAAGCAGGACCGCGGCGTTCGTTATCCCGGCTGCGGGCTATACTATTTGGGAGCTGTGTCCCGCGAGCGCCGCGAGCTCGCAAAGCCGCTGCGTGTCTGGGCTCGGGGACGGCATGCGGCGCGATGCGATGTAGGGTAGGGCGGGCGGCGAGCAGCAGCAGCAGCAGACGACGGCCCGACGCGGAGCAGCAACAAAACGACGACCTTTCGCACCGACCTGACGAGCATTTGTTTAGTCTTCCTGGAGCTTTACCCCAAATTAGAGGATGAGAGTGCGTACGTGATGGCGACGTTCTGCTGGGCGCCAGAAGACTGAGTGTTTGATAGGCAGCAAGACAACAGGAACCGTGAAGAGGCGATTAGAAGGCGTTCGGAGCCGTGGAACATGAACTCGGTAACGACCGGGTGGCTATATCACTTCTCGATTACTTTTTTTAGTCGTTCTTGCTTATAATGCACCGGAGATGAAGAATCGGTTTTTAATATGCTATCTGTATCCCTATATTGTAAAGCTAATTTTCTACAAATTTTCTCGTATTTTTATCTATGGATTTTCGGGATTTCCTTTTCAGTCAAGCTTTCACTTCGATTTTCAGTCTGCGAGCGGTCAAAAATTGCCGTCTCGTGGGGAGCGTGGGGCGGGCGTTGGAAGCGACCGTGCGGTACTCTGTCGGCTTGCTGCTGGCGGCAGGCAACGCGGCTGAGGGGCGGAATTTGGCGAGATAAGCGCGCGGGGGAGGGCAGGTATGTATGCGGGGGCCTGCGAGTGCACGGCGAGGGAGGGAATTCCGGACACCCGCACGTCTGCGGGGTCGGTGGGGAATGTCGCCGGCGTTATTGGAGGGGTGGAGTCCGTGGCGCTGACAACGCTTGAGGCGGACGTGCCAGAGGATGGAAGCGAGGAGGGCGGACGGGAAGCAAACGAGGAGGAGGAGGAAGAGGAGGATGACGGGCCGAGGACGAATGGCGTGAACTTGATCGGCTGAGGCGCATAGATCGGGAACGCAGGTCTCGGTGTCTCGCAGTCGCCCGCGGCGGACGGGGGAGCGGCGACGGCCCACTCGAGCGTCGGGGAGGTGGCCAGGGGTAACTGCGGGAGCTGCTGAATGCGCCGCGGGGGCAAAGCGGGAGGTATGGGTAGTATGTCCTCGAGCGAGAAGGTCTCGATATTGTTCATAGCCTCGCGGAACTGTGAGAGCGTCGGACGGCGGAGCGGATCCATGTGGAAGCATCGCTTGAGGAGCGCATCCGCTGGGCGCGTAATCTTCAACGCCTTGAGAAGGTAGTCCTTGTCGCTACGGAACGCCGCGAACCCAGGGTCCGATACCTCTGCGGTGTGCCATGGGTAGCGGCAGGAGATCATGTTCGTAAAGATGACGCTGAGCGCCCAAAGGTCGCTGTGGCGCGCCGAGTAACATCCATGGGCGTATGCTCGATCAATTGATTCTGTGCAGGACGTCAGTGACGAAGCTCGAGTAACAGCGAGAGACAAAACGCACCGGGGCTCATATAACATTTACTTCCACATCCAAACTGTGTCGAAACGGCAATCTGTGTGGCCAGTCCAAAATCGGCCAGCCGAATATCCGTACCAGCGGAATTGCAGAGAATGTTTTCCGGTTTGATGTCCCGGTGGTATACACTATTCCTGTGACAAAACTCGACTGCATCGAGGAGCTCCCCAAACACCTTCTTGATCAGCTTCGGGTTCCGGCGGTAGCACTTCCGGTCGACCATCGCACTGAAGAAGTCGCCACCGGTGGACAGCTCGAGGACGACAAACACAAAATCGTCGGTACAGAACTGGCGGTGGAAGGTGATGACGCGGGGGTGATCGCTGACCATGCGATGCACCATGAGCTCGTTCTCCTGAATCTTGGCGTCGCGGGTCCCGGGCTCGAATCGGTGCATACACTTTACCGCATAGTAGGCGAGATCGTGCGGCGGGGAAGTGGTGTCGAGCGCTTTGTAGACCTTGCCGTATGCGCCGGAGCCAAGGAGGCACAATAGTAAGAGAGACCCATCGTCAATGAACTCTCCAGTCAGATCTGGGAGCATGTGGGAGGGGCAGGTAGGCATGAGGGCGAGGGTGGGGGGCGAGGGTGGGTTGTAGAGATTGTAAGATGCAAAAAGATGAAGAGAAAGGTGCTAGAGGTCAACTGCAGCAGGGAGAAGATGGGTGTAGAAGGCAAGAGAGGTGGAAAGGAGATTCCAAGGCTCGAGATACTGAGACCAAGAAAGGAGCCAAATTTACTTCCGATGTGAGACCCAAAAGTGCGATCACTCCTAGCGATTTAGGACCCACGGATACATTTGAGATATTCATTTGAGAAGCTTTACTTAGAGGCGAGTATCGGGCAAAGCATTGACTGGGAACTTGGAAGCGCAATTGGGTCGATATCGTCGTGTCCATGTCCAAGGAGGGATGTTTGTGCATGTTGCTTGCTGTTTCCTTCAACCAGAATCACTCTCGCTGACTGCTCCGCAAGTATGCCCACCGGAGGCTCGCAAGTTCCTGTAGACTGTGGGGCCCATGTCGTGGGTTCATTTTCAAAGTGAAAAAGAACAAAAATCGAAGAAACTGGCTAGGTACCCGATTCTTCCCCCGCAGAATTAGGACGCGCTTTCGAAAAGCTCCTACAAAATCATATGTATTCCACAAATATGAAGCGCGTTATCGAATCCTTTAATCTGAATGCCTTGCAACAGCAGGCAACGCAGATTATGCAAAGTCAATGCACCGGGTGTTATGCCACGGACCAAGGAGGTTTTAATACCGTTGCGTATCTGAACTTGATTCATTAGGGAAGCTCACATCAGTGCAGGTTTTCATTCTGACCTTCGAACGTGGCCCGACGTCATCGCGCGTTTAAGCGGTAGTGGAACCGGGCAAGACGACACGATGTCTGCAGATGACTTGGAACAACGATTTCTGTCGGAGGTGAGCCGATTGTATTCCAATCTGGTAGCTAATCATGTTCAAGTTATAGGTTGCTACCCTACGCTATGTGAAGAAGAAAACAACGATCCCTGTCCCCGAGGTTTACCATGCCGTTTCCACCGCGGACAACCCTGTTGGGGCGAGATACATGCTTATGCAGCGGGTGGGAGCTTATCATTGCGTCGTTGGCTCTAACGGTCGCCTTTCACAGATTCGTGGGCAATCGCTCATGGCTCCGTGGGGACGTTTCTCGCCGGAGGAGCGACGAAGAATCATCACTCAACTGGCCGACTTCCAGGCTCAGCTTCTTACGCTCACCTTTCCTACCATTGGATGCATTGTCGACAATAATGGGACCGTCGGGCCATTGGGACTCTCATGCACGTACCCATTCATGCTGAAAAAGAATAATCGTGGGCCATTTGCCTCGTCCAAGGACTTCCTTCTCGCCCATGTGCACGCTGAACTCGACTTGTTGACAATCCATCCCGCCGAGTGGACCGAACAACGCGAATATTGGGCTGCCTGCAACGGTGGCTTTGACGATGTGTCCCGCGAAAATGCAATTACGTGGTTACAATTGTTATTGGACGGGATAAAGGCCCTGCCCGACCAGCTTGTTCCCACGGAGACCTTCGTTCTCTTCCACGACGACTTCAACTCGGGGAATATTCTGGTCTCCTGGTCTGACCCCACCGAGGTGGTCGGCATTCTTGACTGGGAGGGCTCGCGGATCTCTCCCCTTTGGGACCCACGACGCCTATGCTCGGTTTTAGACGAGACGGGAGACGGTGAAGATCCGGAAGAGTTCCGTTCATTGGAGGAACTGCAGCAGGGTATCTTGCAGCAGGCGCAGCTTTACACTGGCTACTCCAAGCTGCATCTTCCCCGCCTACTTCATATCACGGATTACGGTCATTCCTTTCGATCCTCGCAGTCCCACCTTGATGAATTGTTTCTGCAATGGTTTGACGGTGTTTGCGGCACTGGGCGTAGAGCTCAAATCACATCATTTGAACCGCTGAAAAAATTCATCGAAGTTGGTCGCCTGGCAGTGGGAACCCTTGACGCGAGTAGGATGAATTTTAATTTCGAAGACGCGCCACTAACTAACGTGGTACCTGTAAGGCAGCAATTACGTGGCGCTCCATGCGGCATCGACCGGTAGTGAAGTGGAAAAGGTCAATGAGAAGGAAGCAGACGCGAATGTTCAAGGTGAGACAGAATCATTTCAACTTGGAGAATATTACGGTAACCCTCCTTGTTGTAAGATAGGAAGCACGGGACATCTGGAACTGGAAATCGCCTGGGTGGTTGAAGTATGTACGCATTTCACTAGCTAGCTGCTCTCAAATATTTGAACAAAGAGCATTTCTGAGAAATTGTAGTGACAAAACCAAATCTCGACAATATTTGTGAACGAACAGGCACATCGGACAGAGGAGAGAGCCAGTGGTGAAAAGACACGGTGGCTATCGTGACAGTGTTCGCGCATAATGATATTGTAGTTTCGAAACTCAAGTGTCCTGACAGACTCAATTCAAGTTCAAAATAAATAAGTGGAACGCTTCGCTGTTCGCAGCTTTGTGCCTCTAAGACGGCGCAACTATCTTGTAAGCCTACAACATGCGAATTACGAGCACCATTTTATTGTAGCGTCTATCTATGGGAGACTACTTGTAAGCCTCTAGGCTGCTAGTAGTTGAGCGCTCATAATCAAGCCGGTTCTGGAGTTTATGGCTTTGTGACCTGGTATTATGAAATAGACGGAAAAGTCATCGCTGGCCGCGTTCCCTAACTGTCTTCTTCCTAATCGTGGTGGAATGTTCGAACTTCGTTGGCCGGTATTAACAGACGGTATATTTTACCGATCCCGCGCTCTATCACCATTATTCCATCCGCGACCCTTCGGAGGTCTTGTTCGCCTGGCTGACGTTAATCAGTTTGTCTCCCATTAATATTTGAACGTGGTTACAGCGGGGAATGCACGTACCGCGGAATCTGTATATCCTGCATTGAACACCGACCGCCGTGCTGTTGACGGCAGACACCCACGGTAATTAATATTATTCACTGATTCATTCATGTTTCTTGTGTCCCTTGAGTAATAAAATTGAGTGAATTGGGAGCGAAGGCCAGGGCACGTAGGTAAGACTTGGTAGGTACAAATATTCAACGTGACGGAATAGTCTCTCGTAGACAGACGTTTCAACAAAATGAGGTCTCGTACCTCGCATGTTGAAGGTTTGAAAGTGCGGTGTTAACAAGACCTACCTGCTTTCCCAAATACGAAGAGTAGAGAACCTCGGCAAGGGGACGATCTAGGATCACCTGGCGACCCAGGTAAGGTCCACCAAGACGTCCAATGAACATGCGAGTTCACTGTGCCCCCGCGGCACAATCTGGAAGTGGAATTAACGTGACCGCGGGCGGATTGGGAATACAAGCAGGCGAGTTGGACATCGGGTCCGTCAGTCAGCACCGTACATGCGCATACAAAGCGATGAAAGAAGAAATGAAGGAAGGATAGTCAACATAGGCAAATATGGAGCCCGGAAGGTTAAAACTTTAATGGCGCCCAAAATTGAAGTGTTGCCAGTGCGGATCAATTCGCAGAGACAGACAAGCAAAGTAAGCAATTCCAAGACGGGAAACCGAACTCGGTGGAGTCCGAGCGCATTTTCACGGTCTACTGTTCCATATCGTTTCAAGGGAACGCTACCCAACGTGGCGGGAACGCAAGGGGGCAAAACTTGCCCTTCATGTCGGAAGGACGTCCGAGTCCGATGGCTTGCAGTTCAAAAAAGGAAGAAGAAAAAAAGGATCAGACAACGGCCGAGCGCATGTATCCCTGAACGGAGGGTAATCGAGTCAGGAAATAAAGATTCGTCGAAATGTACATCCCGCTAGAACGCGAAGCCAGGGACGACAATGTATATGGAAGGATAAAGACAGAAAAGTAAAGGCCTGCCAAGAACAAGGACGCATGAGACAGGACATAATTGGCGTCGCCGCACAGTTAAGGAACGGAAAGCGAAGTGACGCGAGGGACGATGAGGAATATCGGTGCGTGCCCGCATACAATCCTGGCGGCAGGAACACGCTCGACAGAGCAGGCGTATGAAGCATGAAGACCGCGAGCTCGCGAGAAATCGCGCATGTATTCATGTCAGGGACCTCCGGCATCGATAACAAAAGAATGATGAATGGATGCCCGCGACGAACTGCAGAAGAGAAAAAGAGAACCTGAAGCGAGAACTAGGTGGCATCCAAGACAATGGCGAGAAGGAAGGTATCGATAACGAGGGCAGAGGAAAAGAGAGGATGGATATACGCGCATATATTACAGGTGACAGTGGCATGGACGTGAACAAGAGAAAAGATGGGAGATATGCGCACAAAAGTTGAGAAGTGGCGGCAAGGACATGGCTCAGAGGACAAATATTGAAGACGGAGGTGCACGTATAAGTACAACGGGTATCATTCAAAGTTCTATGGCGAACGTAGCAGGAACAACAATGAAGAATACAGAGAGTACAGACAATAATGATAGGCGTTCAAGGTCATGAGCAAGCACGGCAACAAGGATACATGAAGCAGGCAGGGTCGAAAGCGGGAGAAAGAAGCTGAAAGGAATGTCAGAGACAATGGCGAAAAAAAAGCAACGAGGACAGCGTACCTCAATCGTCGCTGCTCTGGATCTCGTTCTCCTTCTCCTCGTCCTCGTCTTCCGCTTCCTCTTCTTCCTCCTCCGACTCATCCTTCTTCTTGGGCTTCGCCTTGGACTTGGACTTGGGCGTCTTCTTGGTGTCGGCTTTGGGCTCCTTCGCCTTCTTCTCCTTCGGCGCGCGCTTGACGACGGGCTTGCCGCGATTGGGATTCTCCGGGGCATTGGCCCACATAGCGGCAACCTGTGGCGAGAGTGTGAGGAAGGCGTGATGAAGACGGTGACGACGTACGGCGGCCATGCCCTCCGTCTTGCGTCCGGGGTTCTCCTCGTTCCACTTCGGCAGGTGTGTCGAGAC
>JARJLF010000795.1:0-132876 GCA_029378395.1 Mycena leptocephala
CGTCGCCATTGTCTCTGGCCTCATACGCGCACTGTGTCTAGGTGAGATTGACGACGTGGTACAGGTACGCGACTTGATGGAACGGGCGTGGGCATACATACAACACACGCAACCCGAACGCGCCACGCTGCTCGACCGCGCAGAGTTCGAACGCCACGCGTACGCCGAGAATCTCGCCTCCCTTGTGCTGTGCGACCGCTCAATGGGATACGTGTACAAGTGCCTCGGCTCGGCGCTGTGGTGCCTGCGGCAGGTCCTCACGCGCCAAGACACGTTCCGCACAGCCATGACGACGCTCGTGATGTGTGGCGGGGACGCAGATACAAACGGCGCCGTCGCAGGGGCATTGATGGGTGCTTTGTGCGGATATGAATACCTCCCGAAGGAATGGCGAGATGGTATGCGCTACGCGGATTGGTATAGGGCCAAAGTTCAAGCGTTGTGCTGCGTGGCGCATTTGCGGGACGGTGTTTACGATTCCGAAAACGATGCAGACACAGAACTCGACGGAGGGAAAGGATTCATCACCGAGGAAGAGATAAAGAAGCGGGAGATGGGAGTGATGGAGAAAATGCTTTTGGCGGAGAAGAGCGAAGAGAGGCGGCCGAGGCGAAAGTCAAGGCCCAAACAAAGACTACGGGTTGGAAATCCTGGCTCCCAGGTTCATAAATTTCTTCAGCTCGACCATGTAAATTCGTACCAAAGATTTTTAAATAGGTACTGGAATTAGCGGGATAATTCCAGTAGCAGGTAACCCGCGGCAGTCGTACTCCTCTAGGCGCACACCAACATAAGTACAAACGAGTGAGACCAACCCCCCTTTACTTAAGCGCGGTCCTGGAGCGGTCTATCTTCCACGACCTCGCGCTCCATTAGCTGCGGCAGCAGCGTAAGACGGGCGTAGAGGTAGCACCGCCGAGGAAGCCGTAGTGATCGTGCTCTTCCTGTCAAGGCAGCCGCGACTCTACGAGGAAATGCTTATGCTTGAACGACGCTAGGTTGATCTTGTCAGTCTGAACCTTGTCCATACCGGAGAGACAGATACGCATCTTGTCCAGTATCGGAACCAACTTGAATGAGAATTCTGCCCAGATGGAAGAGAAATTTTTGTAACTTTTGCAAGTCATTTCGTCCTTTCAGGGATGACAACTTTGGTTTGGAGAGACAGCAATATTGGCACTAATTGTGTAGTCTTGTGTTTACCGCGGCGGCTTGATCGCAGTGCTCGCTTATTATGTAATTGCGGAGTTTGAATTTGAGTCACGTAGTCGAGTTCATGAAAAACGCGATATTTCATAATAACTGGGCATTTTATAAGTTGTCTTTCCTGTGCCTGACTTTCTGTCTCCTCGGATTGTCGAAATATGGTCTGGAATCTGTTGTGCAAGGAAGGTTGTTTCGATCATGTGATCATGGCCGTTTTTGAACGGTCTTGCTCACTAGCTCTCCGAAATCTCTCAAAATATTTGGAGATGCTCTTGGCCGGTATCTGAGCTGTTATATCCCAATCCCCGAGCCTGCAAACTTTGTGGAGACTTGAATTCGTGAGTTACGCATTTGGCCGAGGAAATTTGAGCTCCGCAATTACGTAATAAGGGAGCACTGCGATCAGACCCGCGCGGTAACTAACAGACTTCAACAAGCGAGGTACGAGCTTCCCATGTTGAAGCGTCTGTCTACGAGAGACTACTAATTGTGGACGGCAGATCATTACGGCCACATGAGTGCAAAAGTTGTCGAAGGTGGTTCTTACAGGCGAGATGGTCGTCCGGAATTCGCAGCAGTACCGCGTCACGGACTCACGGACTACGCTGATCCCTGCTGATCACCCACTTACAGGAATCTGGAAAGGTTGTGGAAAGGAGTGTATGTCGGCCCTTCTCGGAAGTTGGAGGTATTAGCGAAAAAAAAAAACCCCAGGGTACAGAACCCTCCGTCGTTGGCACCCAGTACACTGTAGCAAACGTGAGAAAACTGACAAATTGGCAAAGAGTCTGTGTTGGGCCGCATCAGCAAATCCTGATTGAACTACAGGGTGTTACAGAGGAGTGCTACATAGTGTCTATAGTGCGGTGTAGTGAAGGTCTCTTGTTGCATAGTGGAGTATAGTAATCCCTCACTATGTAGTGCTATATACTACTACATAGAGCTCCATAGTGTAGTATGGTATAGTCCCCAAAAATCAGGGTTTGCTGATGTGGGGCTGTGTTTGAGCTGTGTGCCCACCAAACAGATATAAACACTTTATCTCTTCCTTTTAACCTGACACTCATTCCATTATTCTTCATCTCATCTCGTTTCAATTCACAACCCTCTTTCGTCTGTATGTGTGTTCCCAGAAAACAACCAGACATTCGCAGCTTGGCAGCAGAGCAATCTTGGGTTTCCGGTTAACACCGCATTTCGATCCTCCCGTGGGTTTTTATTTATGTATGTTGATCATCAGGTGCTCGAGCGTCAATTGAACATGTTACCCAGTGTATGATGTTTCCATGTAGTATCCGCAGTGGACAGCCTATTACTGACTCGTTGTGACCCAACGTTTGGCGATTTTCACAGTCATTGTATGACCCGTCATTCCACCGTCATTCCGCCATGCGCCACGGCATTACGCAGCGCATGCACTGCAAGACAAAAAATATCTCCTTCTGCTATGTCTTCTATACTGATTATGACCGGCCTTAGGTTTCCTCTTTAAAGTTCACATTCGAAGTGCTCAGGCCTGGCCGATTCTGGCCTTCGATTCGGAGGGAAATTCTCACATCGATTCTGGGATCATTTAGAAGTACATATCCGACGGATACGTTGTATCCATTTGGCCCTATTCCCCGTCTAAGTGGCATAAATCATGGCCGTTGCCCGAGAGGACATATCTTTGCTGCGTGGTTCCTCCTGTCTACCAAATATATTCACGTCCGGTTTTTTAGTAGCCTACATGTGTAATACCGCATTGCCCATTTCGCTCCATCTTACGCGCTGGCGTCATGAACTCGGTTCCCACACAGCCTGGGAATTGGACCAGTGAATTGAATTCAATAGTTTGTGAACTTCAAGATCAAACTATGACCAACAAAAGAGACTTGAGGGCAATTTTGGGATGATTAAAGGAGAGTCCAACCCGGTTACCGACGTTGGTATTTCGTATTGCAGTAATTCGTCAATTAGCTTCCCAGTTCCAGAACGCGGGACACTTTCCTCGGTGCCTCCGTGGGTCATTGATGGACACTGAGCCAACCCTTGCCACATCTGATGATCTTCAGACAGAAATCTCGGCTGGGCTCCAACAGAATTGCATAGTAAAGGGTGTTTCAAGATTCGGGACGGCTTGTTGACAATAGCAGTGAGCCTTCGGCTCATATTATACACCGGGTCGTGCGATCGAGACTCATGGCAACAACAGCCGAGCATCCACGAAATCTAGTTCGGCATCGCTCTGGATCTGCGATTCACATGCCAATTTTTTTTTGGAAAGAAAAAAAAACCTTTATGTATAGGCGTCGAGACAGACACGAATACCAATATGCTTTCACTCCAGCGCTCGTTCTCCGTTACCCCTGCAGCCCTCATCCCCGGCCATCCTTACCGATTCAAATCATCGAGCACACTGGGAACCGTCCACTTCTTCGAGTTTCGTGGATTTGGACCGCCATCTACCGACTTTGGACACGCTGGGGACATTTATGTTGACCTCACCCCCCGTTTACATGCTCTGTATTGGCGGGACCGCGACATTGTACGTGGGGTCGGCGCCGGTGAATGGAGGAGGTGGACCGCTCTTCTTCTCGACAAAGTACCCCTCCATAAATTTCTTGTGTCCCACCCTTGGGCGCGAGACCCGGAATCGTCTGATTTGTATTTGTGGGTTGATCCTGGCGGGATTACATGGACTTCCAAGGACAGCCTCTGCTCCAGTCGCGTCCAGATGATTCAAAGAAATATTGCGACGTTTGCGCCAGGCACGGTCCCCGATGTTGAAGCGCTGGTCTCCGAGGTCCTGCATCGGATGTTAGATGCGGAGCATACCAGCAATGCCGCATTGAACCATAGATCCCAGTCGCCCACTCTAAACCCGATGCCTTCGAGCCCATATGTTGAGCAAACTCCAAGAGCCGGGTCTTCGTTCCAGACTTTTCGACTTCCTGCCCCTGGCTTGATGCCTATTCATCCGCATGGCGGGGCTGATTCGCATTTCAGAGTGCAGACCCAGTCCCCACAAAATTCATTCCGCTCAGACCACCATCCCGCCTCGTTTTTTACAAATGAATACGGCACCCGTTCTGTCGCATTTGGCCAACCAGCAAGCACATCTGCAAATTGTATTAACCCCCTCCGTCAGTCCGAAAAGATAATTCACCAGAATTCGCCTAATTTCATGCTTAACAGAACCAACAGAACAAGAACGATATCGCACTGCCCAAATAGGTAGGCATACTCATTGTCTCCTGTAAAAATAACTTGAAGTTTAGTACGGATTTTACAGCATTGGATGGAATGCGGCGTGCGCAAAATGCTGAAACAAAATCCAAGCAAGGTGAAAGCATTTTGAACTCAACCGATGAGGGTGACATATCGTTTCTTCAGAATTGAAGCAGAAAAGTCGTGAACTTGCAAAACGTCGGTCAATTCTTGTATAGTTTAGAGTTGACCGGATGCTCATATACGATATAGTGCGTCAGAAGGAGAAGGAGGTCATCGGAAGTATGTTATCATTCCACCTCCCCGATCTCCTGCTCACTCGGATCAGTGTCATACCACTATCAGAAACGGGAACGGGAATTGGTAGCTGGTGGGTGTATCCAAGCTGAAATTTGATCAGTTAATCAATTATTTGCTGTAGCGCTTGCAGTTGCGGAACAGCGCTCCTCCGCTGAACTCGAGGAAATGCGGGCAGGTAAGCTGGCTCGTATAGCCCATATGCAGCCGTTTCGATCTTAATTTTAAAGCGGTGCATGCCTTACAACGACAGGCGCAAGCAGCTCAACAGCAAACGCACAATGCTGGTGTGTACTTGACGTTGCACCCTTGTGGACATTCTAAATTTAGTCGGACAGTTGCTCAAGTGCGGAGCTCTCAGGCAGGAATGCATTCATTCTCTAACCCGTTATGCTCTGGTGTTGATATGCTTTGATTTTTAGAGTTGGCGGCAACGCAGCGGGAAATTCAGAGATTGCAATCGCGTAAGATCTATATTTTTCTTGATCTACAACTCACTAACCTTCACGCCAGTACTTTGATGATACATGAACAGTCTGGAGCCGGAGATATGGATTTATACTGGTGCATTTATAAAGCTGGAACTTGAGAAAATGTGTTACTATCCCCCCCCCTAGAACTTGGACACCAAAAAAAGATCGGTAGATATCATTTTATGCAATGGTCCTAGATGCATTCCGAGTAGATAGATTGCCAGTAATTTGTCTTTTACCTTGGTTTCAAATTTTACTTCGTGAGAAATGGATAAGAATTGGACAAACGGCGTCGTTTTTTCAGCGATAGTCAGGTGTCCGAGTTCTAGGTAACGGGTCAAATTCTGATTGCCGGCCTCATAGCTAACCACCTTGTGGTTGTAGCGCCTCCAACTTCATAGGGTGGGGTAACCCAACAGGAACTATAGTATGAAGTTAGCAGTGGTCAAGGCAAACCCACGGTAGTCGATAGGCAGCATGAAATTTCTTACCATCATTTTTGGCAGTTGAGAGATCAATTTGGCAGGCATGCCATGATCTTTCGGTTTATTGTGAGGGCTACGAGACAGCTATGCCTTTGAAATTTTATATGGGTACTCTTATGATGTCACGGTATCTTTTAGGTGTGTTTGCGAAGTAATATGATCTCAAGTGGAGGGCCCAAAACCATAAAATACCCAAAATCAACCAAAATGTCAGCTTTCCGCGGTGATATATATTCGAAGGATGGACTCTTATGATGGTTTTAATGCTATATTTCTAGGCCACCTACTGATGCTCATGTGGAGCCAGAAATCTCAGGAAACAGTACAATATTGGTCAAGAAATGTTTGTTTGTCCGAGTACTAGGTTTGTCCGGAGCGGGGGGGGGATAGTATCATTTCGGTGCTTCGAATTTGGATAGGGTTATTGTCATTGACACTTGTTTCGGTAGAATATCTGATATTAGCCTCTTGTAGACATACGCTTCAATAATTGGTGCTTGGAGTTTGTCGATGAGGTTGAATTTGTTGTCGGCAGAACCTGGTGGCTATGCGTGCCGATCATCCGATAAAGGATGCCGGCAGCCGGATGCAATTCTCTTTCTTGCTTTCTCCCTGGACTCTCTCCGATGAAAGGATCCGACCAAAGGTCCGTTAAATTGCATCACATCAAGTGCGAACAAGAATTTACTAGGTCTTCCCAGAGAAGAGTTTTCGTCTGACCTGCAAGTACTACGCCTCAAGCTTTATCTAAATTTATCTAATATCACACGGCAAAACTAGGTCATATTTGGCGAAACTTGCGAGTCTCATGGAGGAGCAGGTGTCTGTTCTGCGGCGTATGGACGAAAGGCAAACCGCTGGAGGTGCGTTACCATTTTTGTTGGTGAAACTTAGAATTACTTGCTGATGCTTTAACTCATAAGATCTCTCCAAGCAGCCGATGCCAGAAGTGCCGGCCACCAGTAGCAGCGCCTGGAATGCACTGTTGCGATCTGCTTTGACGGACACTATTCAGCCTAAAGTAGATCGATGGCGTAGCGGGCTCGACGCGCTTCTGGTTTTTGTACGGAGTTCTCCGCCTCTTGCAGTTACCCTCTAACTGCATTCCTCCAAGCTGGGTCTCTTTTCCGCAATAGTGACATCCTTCTTTGTTCAGTCACTCTCTGCCCTGAAGCAAGACCAAGCGGTGCGAATGAACGAACTGTTGGCAAATTTAACAGAAATCATCGTTATGATTAGCGGTATCCCGCCCGCTAATCTGCATGTTGCCCAACCCATTGCCTTTCATCCAGATTCAACAGATGTGAGACTGAATTCATTTTGGTCCCTTTCTCTCATTCTCAGCGTATGTAAACCCAATCGTCTACTATCCTGAGGCAGATATCAACTCATTTATTTCTGCAGTTGTCCATCGCCGCTCTTGCTGTTGCGTGCCGTGGCTTCCTTAATATGGTCGGATGGTCGCGCTTCACCAAGGCATCAGAAAAACTTATTGATATTCGCACTCGCTGGGCATCATCCGAGCGATTTCTGGGTCCCACAATCGAGCTTCTTCCCCAGCTTCTCGTGATCCCTGTCCTTCTATTCATTGCTGGGCTGCTGGACACTCTTTTCTCCACCGTTCTTCAGCTACAACCTGCACCTAAACCCATCCTGTTCACATCGGGTGTCTCGCTGTTTTTCATTTCCGCAGTAGCTGTTCTCTTGTGCTACACTCTTGCTCACCGAAGTCTCAATCCGTCGGGTTCTTCCTTTCGGTGGGCTGTGGGCCATCTTAGCCGCCGTTTAAAAGAAAAAATGCCCGAAAGTGACTTCTCTGACACGCTCTCAGAAAAAGCGCCATCTGTTTATCACGAAGTCGTCCAAACGACTCATGATGACGACGCCCTCAATCAGGCATCTGCGGCGCTATATAATATCCTCCAGTCTTTCGCGGTCTGGCCACGATACGGAAGTCCCGGTACGGGAGGTCTTCTGGACCAAGAGCGCGCAACATTTTTGCATCTTCTTTCGCCAGAAGCCAGTACACGAAGTAATCGAACGGCTGCCCAGGTTATTAGTCGAATACATGAATGTAAGTCGTGTCTCCCCCTTCGTTTAATTGGCGACTCACCAGGTTATCTTCAGCAAATCGCATTCGATATTCTTCCAACGACATAGCAACGCTGGTCCCTGCTATTTTGCAGGCAGCCCGCCGGTCTCCTCATGCTGAGCTGTGGGATTCTCCCTTCATTCGTGCTATGGCTATAGTGGGCAATGCGGGCGCCCTATCCGATCATCACCCACCCGTTATAAGTTTCTTAAGCTCGGAATATATC
This sequence comes from Mycena leptocephala, assembly GCA_029378395.1. Lineage (NCBI taxonomy): Eukaryota > Fungi > Basidiomycota > Agaricomycetes > Agaricales > Mycenaceae > Mycena > Mycena leptocephala. The sequence continues at coordinate 7,990 of JARJLF010000795.1, forward strand.
GATAACCAGCATCTACCCTCGAACAGCGATCCATCTGTAGAGTACAATGTCCGCACCAGGACCATCTCCTTCATCGTCGATATCCTGTTCACAAAGCTTACTCATTCGCTATCCGATCCGCAGACATCCGAATCAGAGGACGAGATTGTCGATCGTATCCTCTCGCCTTTGCTCCACAAATTGACCAAGACCGCTGGCAGCCCCGCCACCACCTCAGCAATTAGTGCCATCAACCCAGGGAAAATCATCGCCGCACTGATCTATCTGCCCCTCCCACGAAATGGGCCCATCTTGACGCTCATCATCCGGTGGCTTGTGCGTGTGACGTCCCCGCTCAGTGTCCTCCGAGCCATCCATGCGCACGTCACGGCGATTACATCGCACGACGTGTGGCCGACAATCCTCTTCTTCATCGCATCCATTGCGGGTAGGGTGTGTCTCACTGTTGATGCTTTCAGAGACCATCTCGCGCTTGCGGAGCTGTCCGTTGGCGCACTCCTCAAAATCGTCGACTTCCACCAGTTCCATCCGCAACTCCCGGCACTCGTGGACACGGCTGCAGTTGCACTACGGAGCTCTAGCACAGGCAGGATTATCCCTCAGATGATGCACGACCTGCTGATTGTGCGGAAGTTTGTCGAGGACGATACGTGGCGGTGGAGTGCCAAGCAGCGGAGCGCCGTTCTGGCGCAACTGGAGTCGGTAGAGGAACGAGGTGAGCCGCTCGCTCACCACGTTGAACTGTGCACCAAACAAGAAACGTAGAAAAACCGTCCGGTTTACGAGAAAATCTTACTTCCCAAGAAATCCTACCTGGTGGTGACCCTAACACCGACGACGACCCCGATCCAACAATAATCGAGGCAGATCCGCCACAGGCTCTGGGATGTGATGTGCAGTTTGGCCCACGGAAAGAAACTGTGACAGAGGCCTCGTCGAAGACCCGCCAGGTGTCTGAATCCGAGCTGGCTGCTCGTAGAAGGATCGGCGAGACCTTGACTTCATGTACCCTTGACTCTGATCCACAATAACCAAATGTCGGTTTACCATTCTTTACGATCTGAAATTGATTTTACGCGCTTATCGTCGGTCGGGATTGTTCAGTGCCGACCTTGATGCTGGATCCCAATTTTTGGCAGAAGATGTGTCGAGATTTCGACCCCGGCGAGGTTTTTTTTTTTTCGAGGAGGTGGAGGATTTGAATCTGACTACGTCCGATTTTCTTTTTTGTGGGATGAGGCCAATTTTCTTTTAATTTGAAAGTTAATCCTTCAAATTAACAATTTAACCACGTGACCGGTTCTCGGTCCGAGGACTCCCAAGGCTCCGAAGAGCTCCCTTCAGCGGATTTCAATTCCGAGGAATCCTACTTACAGTCCCTCTTTCAGGATTTTCACGTATCCTCAGGCTCAAAAAGTTGGCAAGTCAACGGCCAAATGTCCCCGGCGTGCCACGCGATTCGTGCGCGCTGACAGTGATTGCCCTTCAGCATCATGATCACCTGCCACTGCAGTTCCCTCAGGCGAAGTCGATTCATGATGATAGTATCAGCCTCTCTTCAACGCTCATGATGTTTTTCTGCGCCTTGGCCTTAGCAGGCCACATTGCCGGAGTATGCGCCTCCTTTCCCGGGGGAGTGATTGCGACAGGGACACAGGGCGTCACGAACCCACCCGTCCCCACGCTCCTACCACTATCGACCAGACGTCGATGGCCCGGCTGCTCAGCATCAATTCGATAGATGACTTCTGCATCTTTGCACCTCCGTATCTTGCCAAAATCCCCGACACAGAAGTACGTGACACGCCACTCACCTCCATCTCTTGAATTTCTCCATTTTCTAGGGCATCGAAGTTGCATGGTGCACTATGCCACGAAACAATGCGCGCGTGATCCCGGATGGAACCTTCACAGGCGTTTCTTTTCTGAAAACCGATTTCTACGTGCAGATATATGGCTTCGGCGACTTCACAAAATTGAACATCGCTCCGAACGACGGTGGAGGAGAACTTGACCCTCATGGTGCCACTGGCGCCGGCAACCCGGAAGGCGGAAATGTCACCACCACTGTTGTGGATGGCATCGACCAGCCCCTTGCGGAGTGGATGTTGTATATCGACAACAACCAGTTTTGTTTGAGGGCTTGCGTCAATGCGAATCAAACATATAGGCAATCGTTTATTCCCTTTCCTTTTCCAAATTCTGAATCGTGCATACAGCGCAGCTTTTATGTGTTGGCACGAATTGGACGAGATGGGCTGCGAATTCGTCATGCCTGGCACTTACAATTATCAGGGCGGTATCTAGTTTGTTTTCCTCCACTAATGTTTCCGCCGGACGCTGACAGGGCGTATCTAGCGAGACGTGCGATGCCGACGTAGCATACCCACCGGGATGGTACCCCGAAGTCAACGGTGGAACCACTACATTTCCACCTTTGCCCAATATGCTACCGGCGTTTATACTGGGAGTGACGGACTCCCAACGTCCTATACTGTTGGAGACACGGTCACGCCGACTGGGCCATTCAGCACGCCCAAGTCATCGAACTGCGTAAACAAGGCTACTATCTCCAACGGAATCCCGCTCGCTTCTTTAACCGCTGGGGCGAAGGGCACTGCACCACCACCCGGATTTTCTTCCAGCACTCCGACGCCACACTCAACGAGCTCGTCTTCGAGCTCAATTAGTCCCAGTAGCTCCTTTTCGGTCTCAGCCAACAACAGTGTACCTCCAGCGCCACCATCTCAACAACAGCGAGCAGTCTCATCTCGAGTAGCTCCAGATTGGATCTCAGCACTCTTGTCCCTTCCGCCTCTGAACCCAATACTGCCGGCCCAAGTGCTAGCGGCTCCAGTGCGGCATCGCGCATAGGGTTTACAGGCGGGGAATTCATGGGAATTGTACTCGTCGGTGTCGTTGCGACTCTTAGTTCGGTGGTTCTCCTGCACTAAATTCACTGTGAGGGAATTCCATTTGCACAAATTCAGATAAACCTCCATACGCAACCCCGCGCACCACGCTCTTTTATTTTTGTTACTCTTATGCTCGTATTTTGGGTTATATTGTGGACAATATAGTGCATTTTCCTCTCAGACTTTCCATTTGAAAACCTCTCGTCGTTAACAAGACTATCCCGATTTCTTCAAAGCTCTGCACAATATTATTTCGCTACTTTAATTGCATCGAAATCCAGGACGGTCTTGCGCATGTCAGGGGCTTGAAATGATTGGTTAGCACCCATTATGGACCAGGAGAAAAACGTACAGCGCGCATACAACTCTCTCTTTTCCGGTATGATGATTTGCTCCAACGATTCCCGGTTGATAAACTCCCCTCTGGCCTTGCGCAGATGTTGGTACGCTTCGAGTCTGCATTTCACGTCCTCGGGTTTCGTACCGCGGGGGAAAAGGCAGCCTAGGGTACCAGCATCTTCAATTGCCATTGCGGCCCCCTGGCCCAGAGTCGGAAAGGTTGCATGGGCGGCATCCCCAAGGAGCGCAACACGACCTTTAATCCATGTGGGCAGCAGAGGAAGAGCTCGGAGTTGCCATCGAAGAATTGGTTTCTCTGCTAATTCCAAGAAGTGAAGATATTGAGGATGGAAGTTTTTAAATTCGGATACTACATCTTCGACGGTCGCCGGTGAGCTCCAGGCTACGATTCATTAGAAAGAAATTCAAAATGCGCAGACGCCCATGGTGCTCACCGAACTGGTCTTGGTTTTGATTGTCTGGGAACTGCGCCGCCACATTGACGGTCGCGCCGTCGCGGCAGAGGCAAACGAACAGTCTGCGGTTGTAATCTTCCTGGCAAGTTACGATTCGGCCTCCAGATACCCCATGTGTGAACCAGTTGAACTCTAGATGTCCTCCAAGTTTCGACGCAGGGAAAAAGAAACGAAAAGCAGAGATTCCGGTGGCTGGCGCAGTTTCTGCATAGCCAAGGACATCAGTGCGAATCGTGGACTGTCAGGAAACGTGGTCAATCCAGTTCAGTTGACATTGAAATACACCAACGTGGATTCCGTCTGCGCCGATTATCAGATCCGCGTGAATTATCTCCCCATCCTTCAAGGTGATCGTTCCCTCGATAGGATCGCATTTGACAACTTGTGATCCAAGTATCAGTTTCGCCGGGTCGCCGACGCCATCGGGGTCAGTGGCTAGACGCTTTAGTTCCTCATGGACATCCACCCGATGACAGAAGCAGCCGCCCTACAATATATTCACCAAACCATTAAATTGGGGGAAATGTGTTAACTTACCATCGGGGTGTTGAATGAGCGAGTCGAAGGTTGACCATCGGACTCGAAATGTATGATCTAGAAGAAATGAAAGGTGAGAAGAGCGACTAGTTGTGATACTGAAAGCTTCAACCCCATCTTGGTTCACCCCTTTGAAGTTTTCCTTCCGATAACCAAGATACTCAAGGACTCGAACTGCGTTAGCCTGTATACCGATAGCTGCCCCGATCTCTTTATTAGAACTAGATGCCTCAAATATCTGTATAGGGTAGTGTAGGTAGGAGGACGAGTCAGATCAACCAGCGAGAGGTACCTTTATCTGGTGACCGTGTTGTCGGAGCGCAGCCGCAGCGGCCAGACCGCCAAGTCCAGCACCAACGATAGATATATCCAGAGAGGAAGCCATGATAGCGTAGAAGTGCCATGGGAAGCGATGGACTCAAATACGCACCAACCACGGAGATAGCAGAAACTGTCGCACTTAAGGAAGATAATGACGGAGTTGATCATTAAATCAAAGAAACGCGCCAGCAAGCAGGAGGGAGAAAATCGGGCTTCACGTTGCCCTGGGAAATAGCAGCAAAGGTCGACGTCTTAGATCGTGGTGGTTGAACTCCAAGGCCATGCCATCAATTAACTTCCGAAATGGGGATGCGGAATGATCCGAATGGCCGCTGTTGCGCCATCACTTACGTAAAAGCGCGAACTGATTTTTGGTTCAAAGAATTTGCTCAAGCCTCTACCGAGTCTGCCTACAGCTCGTATTGCAACAAATGGAACAGAAATGACTTCTCTTCGATCTTGGTTTCTCTCGGTTTTTTGGAGGAACTTCTCAAACGCTAATTATCAGCACACACCTAATTCACTTCTGCCTCCGAGTCCATATTTCCAAAAGTTGTTCTACTTTATATTCTAGGCATTTCAGAATGCTACCGAGCCTACCGAAAACCTGAAAGGCAACCGCGAGCCACCGAAGCCGGTGGGGCTTCTTGATCGAAGCTCAGTTACTCAACAGGTTGGTAGGAGGACGACACCGCCGGTCGGAATCTGTTCGGGCTTTGACGCGTAGCCTATTAGCACCTTTAAGTCCTGAAGAATACGGCCCTGGGCTATAAAATAATTGGATGAGATATCCGGTTGGGCGGTACTTACTTTAGTTTGAAGCAGAAGTACTGTAGAAGTTATAAGGGATGATGCCCTAAATGCTTCCCGTTTTACCTGCATCAAAGAGAATCACGACTTGCATCTTGCCATCAGGCGACCAAAGTCAGATCTCCGTTCCGCTTCGGTTCAACTATTTCAGAGACGGACGTACAATGCCACTGCCAATATTAGTGCAAGCAACTCGTATGTTGTAACTATCTCATGACAGGCGATCGTTCGAAAGCCTCATAAGTTAGACTGTTTATTGAAACAGGTTGGAAACAAGAGGAGATTCTTTGCAGAAATGGCAAAGAAATAGGAGTTTCGAACCAATGGCGCAACTCTTGCATGCCGAGGCGTAGAACGTGAAAATGCCTGTATTGGCTGCACACATGACTCCGAAACGCGATCCACACAGAGACCCATCTTGCGCCATCAACAACCTGAGATGTTCTCAAGTCCTATCTAGCCATCGCTTAATAATGCACATTCATGATCTATTTAACCCCGTACGCAAGTCCTGCAAGACCTACCGTGGCCAACCTTCCCCACATGCTGAACACAGGAACAGAAAGCGAAAGCGACTGGCCATCCACCGATGTCTCTCCGATCCCAAATTACTCACGAGTTTCGAGTTTCCGGTATATACACACCCTTACATTCGGCTTCATTTCTTAGGATTTACTACCCAGGTCACCCGAACTAGAGGTTCTACTTTACTCCCCAGATGTTAATACAGAGTCCACTTCCTGGGCTTCTAGCCGAACGACTCGGATTCCTGTCTACCGAGACCAGGATGTGGTTGGCGGCAAAATAATCGTTCACCCAAGCTGTCGGTCGGGCCGGGTTGTCTTGAACGCGAGTTACCAAAGCTCAATCTCTGTCTGTGTATAATAATGTGCCGCCGAACTTTAGATCTCAGGGACCTTGGTTCCTAACCCTACGCTGCGAGATGCGGACATATCTTTGGAAGATAGAGGTGCCGGAAAACAACGTCATGTATTTTTTTCCGCGACGAAGGTGATACATGTCACCTCGGATTTGAATGCGTCCCGGAAAAGCATCCGCCAAGTCTTCACAAGTAAATCACGACATAGCCGTCTGACCACCACGTCGTTTGTTGAATCCGAGGCACGCACATTTCCCTTTACGTTCGAATTGGGAAGTAGCCGAAAGCCGGCAGAGATATTACCCACCACAATAAACCTGTCGGACCCCAAATCCGCGGCTGTCGAGGTGTCCTACCAAGTTACGGCCACATGGGAACCCTTGAAACTTACCCAACAATCCTCCTCGTATGCGTATGGCACCGTGACTCTGCATGGGCTTACCTTTGGCCACAGGTTGACAATCCCTATCATCGTCCAAGCCGATCCCGCCGTCCATTTGGTGAATGGCAGCCAAAGTTCATGGATCGAAATACCGCTCAAGTCTCATCGACCGGTTCCCGTTCGATGCGCGGTGAGTGTTTTAGAAGTGTGTCATTATTATACATCCTTCAACCTTGTTTCAGGTTACGCTGCCCAGCTCCTTGGTTTTTTCTCGGGCCTCGACTATTCCTTTTTTTGTCGTATTCACAACAACACCGCGTTCTCCGACCTTGGCGCGGGAAATTGCTGGCGACGCCACGATATCGGTGTCGATTTCTAGTGAGGTTTCTGTTGTGGAAGAGAGACCACCCACCGCGACTGTTGCGGAAAGCATAGGGAGCGATTGCTCCACGGATTCCCGAGTCAGCGGGTTCACATTCAGAGCTCTCAAGAGGTTAAAATCGAAGACCTCCCTTCTGTCCTTACAGTCCTCCGAGTCCCGTAATACGCTATCAAAACCTCTCCCTCCATTACCAGAACAGACCACGTTTTCCGATATCCAAACGGTTTACAGCGGCATGTCCATCGGCTTCCCCAAACGCCCACGATGTCGGTCGAGCGGCCAAAAATCTCACCCGTCGTTGGATGAGCTTCGATCCCTTCCTGATGGCCTTTATAAAGACAAGATCTCGCTGAACCCTGCCATCCTCACTAGTTTTAATTGGGGCGGAATATCTGCCAAGGTGTGTGCTTTGATTTTGTAATAAATCCGCTCTGAACGAGGGTCCCAGTATTATTTTGAGGTCTCCGTGATGCTTGGTCAGGACGAGCTACGGGCGAAAGTTTTGTTACGAATAACCTAGTAATCATTTGGGGAATATGGTTACCTTCTGTTGAACGATTATATATCCGCGTATTGTACGTGTATGATCTACTGTAGCGGACATCAACCATAGAAGAATTTGAAAAGGAACAAACGCTCCTGCTTCAACATCGTACACCACTACAATAATAGGAACAAACGCTCCTGCTTCAACGTCGTACACCACTACAATAGGAATAAACGCTCCTGCTTCAACGTCGTACACCACCACAATAGCATGGCTCACACTGACACGTACAGCTGGATGGCAGAAGAAAGTTACAGTTAGTCCGAATGCGCGTTGCCAAAAATGGGTAACCCACGGGAACTGGGCGGACGGGGGTCGGTGGTACCACAAACTCTCGTTTGCGGTGTTGGCTTGAACAGAAGCCATTTGACTGGGGGAAGACCCGCTGTTGAGAGCAGCAGGGTCGTACGGGCCATGGACATAGGGCGAGGCTCCCGGGTTTTGCACACCGTAGAAAGGGTGTTGGGCGTACTGGTCTGCGCGCGGGGAAACTGCATATGGCGGTATCCAAGTTCGTCCAAGTTGTGTCGGACTTGGATTGCTGTAAGACGGACCGGCATTTGGATGATTGATTCTTGGTGTTTGAGACCGTGGTGGGTAACCGCTCCTTGCCGCCCTTGCACCATCCTGATTTTCGCCAAGGTGGAAAGGCGACATTTGAGTTGCCGGCGTCGGTGGTCGTGAATGGCTCGACGATACGTGTGACGCAGACTGCGACGAGGGAGGAGTCGTCGCCAGTTCATTGTCATGCTCTCCAACGGGGATATATTCACAGGCAAGGCCTCTCTTCGAGCACCGTTCGCAGGGTTCTTGTGTAGAATCATTACAGGGGATGCACTATCAAGGAATCAAGGAACCCGGGGTTAAAGGGGAGAAGTAATTCTGGAAGGACATGCCACTCACCTTAATTTTGCGCCGGCGGCAATTCGAACAGGCCACATTTGCTCTTTTGCGCCTGAGGATAAAGACTGGTGAGGTAGGATCTGACATGTCAACGACTAGTTTCACAACGTACTTGCGGTCTCCCTTTTAACCGTTGTAATACACGAATAGAGAGCTTACATGAAACCAGCGGCCAGTTCCCGATTCCGTACGGGAATAAATTTTATTGCTGGGCTCGAGGCTGTACCAGAAAGAATAGATTTGAATCTCAGATCGAGGTTGCTGATCCGGAAACTTGATTAGACTCCTCTGTGCAACAACCACGATGACCCACCACTCAGTGCGCTGACCTGGGTATCAAAGAAGATGGAGCAAAGGGCTGCGGGCATCGCCGCGGTAATCCAAAAACATTTCAGCATACATGAAAATCCCTCCAGTGCGTCTTGATATTTTCGTGCAAGAATACAGGAACCAACGATTTGATGCTCCAGATGAAAATCGAGCGAAGAAATGGAGAGCCTATCTCTTTTTAAGCCTTACATTGTAACTTGGCATTGGCGGGGCTTGAGAGGAATAGAACCTCGTTGGTTTATTGACCGGATGAATTCCGTGAGAATCCATCGGTTGTAAGGACACCAGGGATAGATACGCCGCGTGTATGTACATCACCCCCGGCCGAAGAGTAAGGACACAGGGAAGTAATCTGAGAGCGCCGTTCGCTGCCGTTCGTAACTCGAGAACGTGTCCTCTCACGCTGTAATGGGTAGTGATTGATACCCGCCCATTAATGCAAGAGACCCAGAGTACATATCGCTTTTGATTCGCCCGGCTATCAATTCTGTCGATGAAACAACAAAATTCAATCGAAATACAACACTCAACTCGAAGAGAATAATATCAAGGTACTCACTTGAGTCGTTTCGACTGTTCAACATCATCTGGTGTGAGTGCGTGTCAAGGCTCCCAATACAAAGAGCCCATACATTGTAACAATTGTTTCATGGAAGGTATTGTCGTCTGAAGGATACGTCTGCCAAAGGATAGTTACACGGCCAATAAACCCGAGGCGCCAAGCAACGCCCGCCAGTACGTACGGAGGTGGATTGCTCAAACTGGCCGCGAGAATCGGGGAAGTTTGAGAATGTTCGTGCCTGTTCGTGCCCGCCCCACTGCCACCGAGAAGTCCGAGTTGGTTGGCTGGTGGCGCCCACTGGGCGCTCGGCGCGACACTGAGATTGCGGTCTAATTGTTGCATTCCAAAGTAATCCGGTAAAGAATCGGAACACGACCCCAAGGAAGGTTGAGACTAAGATGGCTCGGAACCGACTCGGAGGAAATTTGAGGAAATTGATCCAAAACTTGGACCGTCGTGTTTATTGTGATGGCCATCAGATTCGGATCCAAACAATGAACCTAAACCTCTTTCGACTCGAGCCGTCGGACTTTTTAAGCCTTCCTGCAGCCTCATGTCGCGGGAATCCCGCGACATGGTTCAATTTGTCGCACCCGCTGTCCTATTCAAGTTGCTCGATCTGCCCATACCGATGGCGGTGTATGCATTATTGTAGCGGACTCGTTTGCTTGCAAACTCCTATAACTTCGACTCGAATTCCAATCACTGGAGTCCGGCCCCTTCTACTGGTGCATCCATTATGGCTCGCGCTGGATGAATTTCTCCGCTGTAAGATGTTATCACCCATCCATCGGAGTCGTAGGATCAGGCACTCGGAACTCCTTCTCAAAGGCCATGCGATCCCGATTCCAGTATGTATGCCGCATTCTTGTGCGTATTTTGTCCCACTAATAACCATTTTTTTAGCCGACGTAAAGTGTCGTCCGAACAACTATATTTTATATTTTAAACGGGTAACCAGTCTGGCATAGCGTTGGCGGTGATATGGTGAAGGCCAGAAACATCGGGGGAAAGTCCCGGCACCGGCAAAGAATACCGCACGAAGATTGGGCTTGCGTCTATGGTCGGGAACGTGTTTCTTTTGCGCGATCTCTCCGGCCATTTGCAGGCTTTCACTGGCGGCTGAAATCCAAACTGTTGCCTGTGAGTGTGACGAGGGCATGCACTTCATTATGACCTTGTACTGACGGAGACTCAGCCGCAGTGTTTACGCAGACGTCTGGATCTCAGCGGGTCTTTTCACGATATTTCTAATGCAGGTGCGTTGTCGTTTCGTCCCATAACCTTATCAGTGGATCTCAGCGCGTCTTTTCACGATACTCACATAACCTTATCCATTCATCCGTAGTGGATCTCAGCGCGTCTTTTCGCGATATTTCTGGTGCAGGGTCCGTCGTCGTTTTGTCACATAGCCTTAGTCCTGATGTCCATTTATCATTGTATCCGTGACGTTTACACCTTCATGTATGTATGGAGTGGTTCTGGTGCCGCCACGATGGATACGTTCCTGTCACATAGAGCTGTAATTGTGTCTATTTTGCCTTCCGTGATATACGGGTACGCAGTCTGCGTTGCAATCCTCCCGCACATCGAGCTCATCCCAATATGTAGGACATGTATCTGAGGTTTGTATGCCGTCGGATTGGTATCCCCGCCATACTTTGCAGCACCACCGATTTGTTCGACAATACTTGCTCCGCCTTTAGATGTAACACTCGCCCGCTGATTGTGGGGTCGGAGATTCAGGCTTAGCAGTTTCATCCCGCTCCTCCGAGTACCCGTCAGGCGGCCCGCATGGCCTCATTCCACCTGCCTCCCGTCCTAATACGAGACGCACCACTTCCCCGGCTGCCCAAGCTACCCCGGGGATCTCTGGCCGTGAAGCCTCTGCCCCACTCGCCCAAATATTGCACAAGATCACACATTCCACTGTACTGTGTGCCACTACATGCTCCCCAGTGCAACGATCTGTATCCATCGTCATACCATCCATTCCCACGCTCGCAGCGTCGCCGGCTCTTTACTCGTTCCGCGGACGTCCAGAGATTGAAGTCCCTCCTTTCCTGCCTCTTGGACCTGCCCGTGATGCAGCTCTCCTCTAGCAGCGCTGCGGGTTTGTGCGTTAGCGCCATTCTCCGGCCATTCCCCTCCTTTTCGATTCTGTGGCAATGTGGCCTTTAGGAACTGCGGGGTCTCGCGTTTGCGCGCTGCGCAGCGTGCGTGCAGAATTAACGACAACGCTTGATCGGTGGAGCAGATAGCCCGCGTTTGGTGGCAGAAGAGCTTCTGCTTCTCGCCGAGGTCTGATAGCCGAGGTATCGTACGACTTGCAGGAAGGCACGACATCCCATGTAATTTACAGACAGTGCACTCGCACCGTGGACGGTCGATCATGTAAACCACCCATACCTCTTCCTTCCTCCCCGCGCTCGACAGTCACAGCACCGGTGGCCTGATATCTTGAACGTCACGCCTCGATTTCGCCCGCATTCCGGAGGGTTAACTGCAGCGGAGCTTCTCCTTCTCCTTCTACAAGTTCTCCCGCCGTGGACGCCATTCGCTTGGACGCCTCGCACACTTCCCTCCCTTCCGCTCCCGCCGCGCGCGACACTCGCAGCTCCGGTGACCTGATATTTTGAATGTCGCGCCTCGATTTCGCCCGCATCACAGAGGGTTAGCTGCAGCCGAGTTTCTCCCTCGTTCTACAAGTCCCCCGCCATGGACACCATTCGCTCGGACGCGTCGCATATCCCTCCTTTCCTCTCCCGCCGCGCGCGACCCAGCTCCGGTGGCCTGATATTTTGAATGTCGCGCCTCATTTCTGCCCGCAGCCCAGAGGGTTAACTGCACCGAGTTTCTCCCTTGCTCTACAAGTCCCCCGCCCATGGAGACCATTCGCTCGGACGCCTCGCACACTTGCCTCCGTTCCGCTCCCGCCACGCGCGACACTTGCAGCTCCGGTGGCCCGATATTTTGAATGTCGCGCCTCGATTCCGCGCACAGCCCAGAGGGTTACGTGCACCGAGTTTCTCCGTTGTTCTACAAGCCCCCACATGTGGAGAACATTCGCTCAGACGGCTTGGCAGCTCACTCGAGCCTCTAGATCTAGTATCGTCGATGCTGAGTGCTTCGAGCCCGCTGATAGCGGACGGTCTCATCCCCGCCGCGTGCTTCTGCCACACCTGGTCACAGCCGGCGCCGCGACCCCTCCACACCCCGTCCTCGCACCTCGCGCTCGCGTCCACCGCTGCCAGCATCCATACGCGACCTCGGCACTCCGCCGGCTTCCTCAACACCGTCTGCGCACGCTGCGCCGTACCCTACCGTCTCCGAGTGGCGCCGGTGGGGCTGCGTGCTTCCCCAGAAACTGGACTCTCTTGAGCGCCTTCTCCCGCACCCGATCTGGGTACCGCTCACGAACGCGATACGAGATGGACAAAACGACGACGCCCGTCCTTCTGCCGCACCCGATCAGCGCACTGACGGTTTGCGACCGCCGTGACGAGACGAGGAACTCACGGGTGTCCATCTTCTCCCGCACCCGGCCACCATACCAGTCTGCGTGGGCGAGCCAAGCCAGTGGGCCGAGGAGTCTGCGCCTCACCTAGTCTTCCCTCAACTTTCCTCGGTCGCCAACCACACCTGGACCAGGCCACATTACCGTACCACAGAACGCGATAGTGAATCAAGCACGAGGGCCGAAGTCCGTCCTTCCCTTACTTCCCCCAGTTCCTGTACGACACCTGGAGCCCAGCGCACACTTCCACACCGCAGAATGCGACGACGAGCCAAACACGAGACCCTTGGCCTCCCCCGTCCTTAACGAACTCTCTCCTTATGAGATGTCAGCTGCACTCGGATTTATTTCGGTCGTGAAGTCGTAGTGGATCGGGGTGGATTCGATGCCATTATGCCCCTCATATCCCGCGAGTTTAGTGGTCATTGCGCGTTGGAGGGGTCGGCTGGCCTGCGACCAGCCAGCGATAGTTGGTGCTTCGGTCGATTAGCGCCGACGCCCCGGTCGCCGCCGTGTGGCAATTTCGGACGAACTAGAGACTATCTGCCGTACTTTATACTCCACCCGGGAGCCCCAGAAGCACCATGTCTACGGACAGGAATGGGGTTTTTCTCATTGAAGCCGAATGAGTTCTCATCTACACATAGCACCTTGATGACTGTATCTAATGTTAATCGGGTTCACTGGTGGCTCGCTGTCGACGAAGTTTGTTCCTGCTGTATTGGAATTGCGCAACTTATTCGTCCTTCAGATACTATTTTTCATACTTGTGTGAACGGCTTGACAAAATATATCAAGTTGATTCGCACTAACAATACCTTCTTTAACTGATCCGTTCGTCCCTCACTCACATTGGCTACTTACTATAGTATCTCGTGCAAGAGACCTGGAAGCGTCATCGCTTATCATGGATGGCCTTAAGCTTACAGTTACTCCGACGTTTATAAAATCTAGGTCTGGCATAGTCCTCCATCCACACTTCTGGGATGCCCTCCAACGACAACTACAATCCGCAGAGGCCTCCGAGGCCCAAAGTACGTTTTCCACGGTCCGGCGCCTTATCCATCTGATATCATGGTAACAGCGACGCAGTCGCACGTTATCCACCGTGTCCATTCCGCCGACAGACAAGGAATCCAAGCTCGCTCTTCTAAAATGCGTGTTACCGCTCGAACCGCACAGTACGGCACACCACGCCACCGTCGGGGCATTCACGCTTACCGGGTGCGCGCGGACGTCTTTACGCTGTTTCTCCACCTGGCGCCCCCCGCTCCCCGCGGAACTGTATGAACGAGACATATACAGGGATCCCGCCACCCGGCTGCGGATGCCCGAAGATTCGCCTCCCTCGTCGCCTGCGTGCTCGTTCGCATCGATCCCGTCCATCAGCCGCACGGCGTCGCCGTTTTCCGGGAGCGAGGGCGAACATGCCGCAATCACTCCGCGCGGGGATGTGAAGGAGAAACGGGCGCAGCTGCACGCGGGGCTCGACGCGCTGGAGCGCGATTCGCGGGTGGGAACAGGCCGCGTCGTGTGCGCGACATGCATGAAGCAGGGCACCAATTTCCCGCGCTGCAAACGCTGCGCCCAGATGTGGTGCTCGCGCGAATGCAGGGTAGCGTCTCATCGATGTGCGGCTCTTCGTGGAGAGCAGATAAAAAATTAGCATCTAGGTGTCCTGTGGACTTCCTTTTTGGACTCAGAGGCGACTTTTTAATAATAATAAAAAATCGTAGGCAACTGGACGATGCGTGTGTGTATTTGAAGTTTAAATCTAGGATCAGTCTCGGTGCTGCAGAAGCCATTACACTAAAGACACGGAGGCTAACCACATTGCCAATAAACTTGGCATGGATCGCTAGTTCGGATGGCAGTAACTCACAGACAACACGTCTGAGTCTCTAAAACAGACGGGTTCCGTCGAAATTCCATTTGATCATTTTGATGGTCTGCACCTGTAAGCTGTAAGTAAGTCTTGAGGTGATACGAATCTTTGAAGTTTGAACAGATAGAATTGGGGACGTCGAACTCGGGGCAGATTTGAAAGCCACGTATAATGGCTTTAATTTACCTGAGTTCGGGTGGAACGCTAGGAGTCTCGAACCCGAAAGGCCTGAACCACTGTCACTTCGGGTTCTGTGAAATAATGCTTTAAACTCGGTTATGGTTTCTGATACACTGGAAATTTTAAGAGTGTTTTCTCTAAATCGCAGATGGTTCCCGGTTGAATTCGGTTACAGAAAAAAATACTAGGCCGTAAAATATTGGATCAGCTATAACTTATTCCGGGATGATCCGTTCACTGTTGAAAACAATCCGAAAAAGCGGAAGAGCTCTTATATTCGAAATTTGGGATACTTATATATTCCCCAGATCTCTTATTGTGAAATATTATTGCTTGCTCCAGCAACGGTAAGAAAGAGAAAACTATAATTCATGACCATTTGCGGCCGTGAAAACATCGTGCCCCTCAGCAATACGTTCATCCACCACACCTGACCCGAGGAATGGTGCTCTCTAAATTTCCAAACTGTTGCTCATCACACTGACCATCCCATTCCCGAATGCTGTGGCCCGCGCCGCAGACCAGCTCGCTGCAGAGTAGACATTGAAATACACCCAAGTATCCTCAGCGCTCCCACCGCTGGACCGGAATTCGAGGGTATATGTCACGGTAGATGGCAGTGGGGTGTTGGCGAGATACTCCGCCAGAGCCCGGCCTACGCCCCCCGTGAGGAGGCAAGACGTGGGAACGATAAGTGACCGAGCGAAGCACTGTGGAAAGAGTCACGTCGGATGGGTTCGACTTTGAGAATATCTTACTAGGCTACTTTAGAGGATGTATAGTCGCGGTGGGACCAGGGAGCTGTGGAAGCGGCTCCCTGTTGGTAAGCAATGCATGCACCATCCTGCGTGTAAAAGCAGCCTTCGGGATGCATGTTCCCATTGAGACAAACTGCCCTTTGGACGGCGTCACATAAATCTGTGTGCTGGGTTGAACAAAATACTGCCCCAGACATTTTCGCGTCCTGCGATCTTGAATAGCATACTATCAGAGACTGCCTTCTCGGCCACCTTAGCATTTATCGCCGTGGGCCCATGCACATAGTCCGACTGATACAGGTATATAGGTTCTCAATCGAAGGCATACATCCTGCGAGTGAGTTGACATTTTTTGGCGAATTTACATGAACATTTCATGGCATGCCGAATTCTTTCGTGGGCGGATGCCCAAAACGGCAAAAACGGCCTAACCGGCCACCCGTCTAAATCCTTCGTTGGCACTCGTACTATTTATCCCAGTGCATCCTGAGTCATTCATTGGATCAAAATACATTATTACATACCCTCAAACTGTAAATATGACATGTATAGAGACCACGACTGTTTCCGTTGCCGGCCAAGGAGAATGGCCAGGATCGAGTGTGGAGCAAATGGTGTACTCTGCAAAGGACAGAGGGCATTTAGGGCCCAAATGGAGATTCACATGGTTCAATTAGATGTAGTAGGGCGTACCTGTTAGCAAAATAGGTCCCCGATATCCCAACTACCCCTCCAAAAAGTCCATTTGTATGCGTCAATTAAATTGGGTGGTTTTCGATGTTACCCCGCCGTGAACGGGATGTCTGACATTTAAAATCCCAACCAGCGTGGTAGGATACATTAAGAGGTATCTGGAATGACCGAGCCAAATCCCAGGCCCCCAGAAAACATGGTTGGTTCGTTACAGAGGTGGCCGGTTTGTGCCACTCGAAATCGAGTCAAGGTCTGTTTGGAGTATCCCGCAAACGAGCGGGAGGTTTTTCACGGATAATTTATCTCTGGGCCATTGCCCCGAACCATGGGATGAGAACGGACCCCCGCACTTGTGAATTGGCCAAGAATTGGGGGAGCAATAAGGAGAAGACGAGCGAGAAGGCCGGTCGGGGATAAGAACTGATGCTCCCACGCCCGGCATCCTGTTCGAAACTCCCGCAACGTTTGACTCATTGCCGCCTTCTCTTGCCTCCAAATTTGACATACAAGGTCCCCATAGGTCGTGGTCCAACCTCCAACCACCAAATTCGAGGATTATACCTTGCACCGCCTTATATTAGGCAAGTGGCCGGTTACCTAGTATGGCCGGATAGGCAGTCGCTGATAGTAACTTTGGAAACCAGATTGAAACCTCAGAGGACTTGGACTTACGGGGTGTTGTCAGTCTTCCTTCGTTCCGCATTATACGGGACAGTCGTTAAGGATGAATTCCTCCCAATAGATAGAGCGACGAAGAAAAAGAAGAGGGATAAGGTCGCAGCGAGCTTGAACATATCGATGGAAGGGGGGCCATAGTATCAAGCTGCCCAATTTAAAGTCGCCGCACGCTCGGGACGAAGAGGATTATTATTCCCTTGCAAGCGCTCGCCCCCGATCCGAGTCGGATGCCGATTATAGGGCCAGTTTAAATGAAAGATCGTTACTGATCGTAGATCTGAACTCCGTCTAACTACGCATCATTCAGGAGATAGGTCAAGAATTAATTTTCGCTTCACACTAACACTGAGCCGGCGGATTCAACTTCAGCCCATATACCTCACCTGGAGTGGGTTCAGTGCTGGAGATTGATGACGGTAGGTTACAGCCAGATCGATGGAGGGAGAGCGGCGCCGAAAGGGTCAAAGCTGGCTTCATTTTGCAGTGGACTAACTTAGCGCCAGCACTACCAACTCGGTCCACGGGTCTAACTTGGGTCCTAATGATGAAACTCTCGAAGCGAGAAACGCCGAGGAGTTCATCTAGACAAACACTGATAAGACATTCAGCTCCAAGCTGACAAAAATAAAGTCAATACTAAGTATTTGAGACACAGATTCGAGTCGTTGCCTGAATTGGCGGGGCGGCACACCCTCTGAACGGTCTGGAAAATTGTTCCGGGTTGACGTCGCCGCCGCTTCCCGGCCTTACTCGCAGGTAGCAGCTAGGCCTAGCTAGGCTCGTATAATAATGTTGGTTCAAAACTTGTTCCCGGATCATTCCGCGGAGTGACAGTTCAGCATCTGATGCTGTGCCACTCTTGCTTCCGACTCTCATGAGTCAATACACAGTTCCCCCGCCCTCGTACGGCACTTATAACAAAGGTTCCCCGGAATCTACCCCCTTGGTGGAAACATCACGAACCAGCGAGAGAGACCCCCTCCTTGCCGATAGCAGCGGGAGTGTTTTTGATCAACCGGACGCCAACGATGTTCCCGACGATTTCAAGGTCAGTCCTCTGCATAATATCATTGAAGCTCGAGTTTTTTACGATGTCCAGTATGGCACGACGGTGTCGGAAAGCTCCCCGCAGATCAGGAAGGCCTTTATCCGCAAGGTGTACATCATCTTGCTTTCCCAGATAGTGAGATATATTGCGACAATCTTCAGCTTCGAATAACATATTTTGCGCAGATTTCAACGGTCGTAGTGCCGGCCTTTTGTCTCAATCCAAACCAGTGGTAGAGTGGGTTATGAGTCAGTAAGTCACCGTCTTCGATGCCGGCTGCCGTGTCATGATGAATTCACCTTTGCAGCCTCTGGGCCTTCTTCGTTCCTCTTATCGGCACTTTGGTCAACTTAGGCCTGCTTCACTGGAAGCGCCACAGTCATCCATGGAATTTTGTCCTGATGTGTACTTCACCATGCTGGAAGGTGCTGTATTATATATTCTACCGAATTTTCCATTTTAACTAAAAATGGCACAGCCTACACGCTCGGCATTGCGGTGGCATTCTATGAAAACGGTGCTATACTGCAGGCCTTGTAAGCCCCCTCCCCATCCACTGTTGCTGCGCCAAAGGGGGAAAAATCTAGGTTAATCACTGTCGCTGTTTTCATTGGTTTGACCGTGTTCACCTTACAGTCCAAGGTCTTTTCCCCTTCGTTTTCGGACAACCATATTCTGACGTGCCTTTCAGTATGATTTCAGCGGACTGGGTGCGCCACTCCCTGTCTCGAGACTCTGATCATTTACTCAAATTGATCCCTAGCGCCGTTCCTCTTGGCCGCTTTGATCGTCCTTTGTGCGTTCAACTGTATATCCTCCCTTTGTATGCTGACGCGGACCGCCAGGCACCACATCCATTGTCCACTTCCTCGTAGCGCCTTTCAATCGGACCGCAGACATTGTTTATACCGTTACTGGCTGCCTCGTCTTCAGCGCATGCGTCGTGTACGACACCTACAGGATCAACCGCAGGCTCTCTCCAGACGAATTCATACAGGGCGCGATCAGCTTGTACCTGGAGTAAGCTTTCACTAGGACTATTTGAATGACTTATTGACCACTTATTTTTCACAGCTTCATCAATCTATGTGCGTCCTCATTTTATTTTTTCGAGTGCGCCGCTGTTTCTGACCTGTTGTCTCATCAGTCCTCCGGATTCTTCGTCTGGGCCGCTGAGACGAGTGTAATATTTGCTGATCTCGAGGTTGCAAGTTGACATTCGACTTTTTTTTTTTCTCCTTCTGCAAGTTGTAATATTCGGGTTGTAATTCCATGCACATGCTTCCATCGCCATCCCAAATGTAGCGCCACATTTAGTCAGGTAATGTGTCACGATCGCGGGTAACGGTTCCTTGCGCGCACGACCGCCACACGGGCCCATACCGTCTCCGTGTCCGACCATTGGAGGTGCCATGAGATATGGGAGAGAAATAACCCGTTCGACGAAGAGACGTCGAGTTTGAAGGCAATGGGGATTTATCGAAGCCGAGCCAGTCCTGCCAGTACTTACATCCTCGACGAATTCGGAATAGGGGCTTTTCCTTTTGGGAAGAAATGACGGCTGATCATCAAGGCCCCTAATGGAGAAGTGGGATGTGCTGCCAGCTATGTGATTTAAGATCTCCCTTTCTCTCTCCTCGAAATTGCAATGGAACAAGAAGTCGATGCATGGTTGGAGCAACTTCGTCAATGCAAGCAACTAACGGAGGCCGAGGTCCAAAAGCTCTGCGACAAGGAATGTTCCTTGGCCCACAAGCAGACTTGCATTCTTATCTCTCACTCAGACGAGGGAAGTCTTGATGGACGAGTCGAACGTCCAGCCAGTACGGTGTCCGGTGACTGTATGCGGGGATGTGCATGGCCAATTTGTGAGCGCTCGCTCAATCCCGCAGCCCAATACCTGACTTTCCAACTTTGATTCCGCTCAGCATGACCTCTCGGAGCTGTTCTGCATCGGCGGACACTCACCAGACACTAACTACCTTTTCACGGGGGACTATGTCGACCGTGGCTATCACTCTGTCGAGACCGTCACCCTGCTCGTGGCTCTCAAGCTGCGGTACCGCGATCGAATCACCATCTTGCGCGGGAACCATGAGTCACGGCAGATCACGCAGGTGTACGGTTTCTACGACGAGTGCCTGCGCAAGTACGGGAACCCCAATGTCTGGCGGTTCTTCACCGACCTCTTCGATTTCCTACCTCTGACGGCGTTAGTTGAAAACCAGGTCGGTCTTCCGTCAAGTGGGCTTGGTCTCGATCTGACACGCAGCATAGATATTCTGTCTCCACGGAGGTTTATCGCCCTCTATCGATACTCTCGACCATGTGCGCTCTATCAATCGCGTGCAGGAGGTCCCGCATGAGGGCCCTATGTGTGATTTGCTGTGGGCGGACCCCGATGATCGCTGCGGTTGGGGCATATCTCCCCGAGGTGCGGGATACACTTTCGGACAAGACATTTCAGAAGCGTTCAATTATAACAATGGACTTACTCTTGTTGCACGGGCACACCAATTGGTGATGGAGGGTACGTCTCTGGTCCTGTACTTTTGCGATTTATTTCATCTGACTATCTCCAGGGTATATTTGGAGCCACGACAGAAATGTGGTGACCATTTTCAGCGCCCCGAATTATTGCTACCGCGCCGGAAATCAGGCAGCAATCATGGAGGTAGACGAAAAATTAGGATACAACTTGTGCGCCTTCTTCTCATCACATTCTTCGTTTGCTAATTCAAGTTATCCGGGCTCCCCAGCATGCAATTTGATCCAGCTCCGCGGGTAGCGGAACCTATCGTCCCACGACGTTTACCGGATTACTTCCTTGTGCGCAGCATATTTTCTGGGCAAACAACGCTAACTTCCCAAATAGTGATATTGGTTCTTCGCCTCTTTGATTATTGAGATGCGCAGCGACTTCTTCTCGCGAGATCTGTGTCTAGGATGCGGCTCCTCAACCTGTCTTTACTCGAACCTCCAGCCATCTGGCTTCCAACGAATTTGTTCAGCTATGGACTAACGCTCAAGGTTATGTAAAAAAGCATTGTTCAATAAGACGATGTTTAGACACGGACTATGTAAATAGCAAGGCTAAGCCACGTTCAATAAAATTCCTCTTCCTCCCTCCAAGTGACTAGATAGCTTACATGCAAGTCTCTCAGAGACGCTTCAGCAGGTCTATTAGTTAACCGACCAAGATGAGCGGATGGGCCCTACCAGAAGGGCGGCGTAATTTCTTGGAAGTACACTGCAGGTCCTCATTGTCCAAACTCCTGTTTCGTCGGGGGAGTCCTAATTGATGTTGGGACCAGTCCCTATGACTCTCAATTTTCGTGAGCTGAAGGTAGAACATAGGAGGTTTGTTTGCAGTTGTTGAGATCGAGAGTGCTCGGCATGTGTGCCGATTCCCTGAGCGCTACGTTTTGTCCGCCTTTCAGTCAGCTTGGAGCTTGGACACAACGTGTTCCTGCATCAGGCTTCTTGCACGATATCCAGTGTTTGATCCCGAAGCACAGCACCCCGACGCGCGACCCCGACGACACAGCTTCACCGACGCCCGCCGCACAGCCCGTGGCGCGCCTTTCCCCATTTGGCAATGGGGCGGGGTGCCTGTTCAAAATGCATATATACACGGCCCTCTCGCTCTATCGACATCGCCCGCCCCCTACTTCGCCGCCGAGTCCTACTCTTCATGTCTCCCTCAGCTTCAAGTCCCCCCGCGATGGATACGAAGAAACGCTATTCTTGTGAAGATTGTGATAAAGCATTTTCGACAAGTAGCCACTTGGCGCGGCATTCGCGCATACACACTGGACAAAAACTATACATATGCGACTACCCCGGCTGCGGGAAAAGATGCTCGAGACACGATAATCTGAGGACACAGTGCGTGTTCTCAGACTCTGATAATGACCCGCGCTTATATCCACCAGCCAGCGAATTCACTCCTCGCCCCAAACTCGGGTGAAGGGAACCAAAAAATCCGGCGGATATAATTCTGCTGCGGCTAGCGATTCGTACCCCTCTCCGGTCTCATCCTCATCTTCGTGCTCGCCCCCGGAGATCGTATATGAGCCGTCGCCACCAGAAATGCTCCGGTCCCGGGCCTCTCCATTCAATAGCGCATCTGTTCCCAACAGCCCGCAACCCTCCATGTATCCACAGATTCCTCCATGGCAGAATGGAACTCGACCGCCTCCGTTATACGCTGATCATGAAGATCGTGTCACCGATTTCCACCTTGCCCACTCATGGGCGGGGATGTCTGGATCGCCTATGCCCTCCCATAAACTTTCCAGTAGCATGCCGGCCCCCGTCTTCCGCAGGTCCCCAGAGGACTACTCCTTTGGCGGGTTTAGTTCCGGTATGGTGTTACAAAATGTACCGCCGCTGCAACGACGCGGCAGCGACAGCATGTACCAACCCCACCCTTCTTCGTATTCCCGGGCGCCGGCGCCATCGGCATATCCATATGCCACGTACCCCAGACAGTCTTCAGAATATTTACAACTTCAGCAGCTGCCGCGGTACTAGAATTCCTTTAAAACTCTGCTTAGAAACATTCAATGATTTGTGCTTACTTGCCGTCATACCCCGATACCGTCTGTACTCTTCCACTGTGTACTTATTATTGATGAATACATCACCGAATATTCCTTCCGTCTACTCGAAAACGAATATTAGTAAAGGTAAGACGCCGCGCTTCATTAATATCTCAGAAACATCGCAGCAGCATTTTTATTTCTCTCACAATAAAGTAGCTTGGACGCCAGACTCGCATCGATAACTCCTGGGAAAGGCTGAAAATGTGTTAATTATAACAGCTGTTTCAATGATAGACGTTGAACCGACACACAACGCTAGCTCCCACCAAGCCACCACAATCAACGATCAAGGAGAGCGACGTGGTGGGTCCGGCGGTCATTTCGCAAGTCGCATGAGACATCCGGTGCTCAGAGATCGACAGACGGCATTTGAAGCTCAGTACAGCCGGCTTCGCGAGTAGCGCATGACAAGAGTAAGAAGTTCGAAGCGATCAACAACATCCCTTTCCGAATATGAATGACCTCAAAAGTCAGACTTACAGTATTCACAGGCACTTCGCCGGTCGTCCCACCTGTTGATTCCGGATAATGATAGAGCCCGTTGAATAGTTATCATACAAGTTTCAGCTGAATGATTCTAATCAGGTTATTCAGTGTCACCAAAAACAACATGCGGACCGGAAACTTTACCTTCCAAACATTCTGCTCGAAATTAATGGTGAGGACAAAAAATCCCTCGCAATAGTGGCGACGATGAGTCTCGCCAAAGGTTGTTTGACACCGTGGGCGAAAAGGGGCGAAAGTAATGCTCGTTGTTCCGAGAGATGTGGAGTTGCATGTTGGGCGTCTTCTATACGGACAATATCCAGTGCAAATCGCGTCCCGACGAACAGCGCCCGACGCCCGACTGCTACCCCGACAACACAGGTTTACCGACGCCCGACGGTACAGCCTCCCGACCCCGACGACACAGCTTTGATCGCATCACCGCCCCGACAACACAGCCGACCGACACCCGACGCACTGCTTCCCGACGTCCCGACTACACAGCTTGACCGACTCCCGACGACACTGCTTCCCGACGCCCGACGTCGCAATCTAGAGCCCTTTCCAAGTATCACGCTGTGGGAGCCTTGATGTGCACTGATGGCGTCTAAAGCGGCGGCGTCGCCAACACGTTGCAATTGTGCTGAGCTTCTAAGTGCCGACTGTTGGGATGAGTGGAGCCGCGCAGCGTTCCAGGCGAACCTCATCCTCGATTCTGGTTGACGGCAACTCTGAGTGACGAGTCTCTGACCGAACTCAAGTCGGTGAACCAAGCGGTGAGCCTCACTCGTCGCGTCGGATTACTGGATTACATACTTGATTCAGTGGATTCGACGCCGCAGAGAATGATCTACGTATAGCAGACGATGAGAAGCTGAATAAGAGCGCATGAGTCTCGGGAGCAAGCAAGAATTGATGCGACTCGAGATCACACTCCGTCACAGTGCAAAATAATGTCACGCCGCAACTTATCATTTTCTTCCGTTTATTCTTATCAAGCGCCAAGACGCCACCGCGGTTACATCCTCCAAGACTGTGGTGTAGTCAAATTTAAATAATAAACGATTTTTCTGCCTACCGTTGGTTTACTACTTACATAACCAAATTCTCGCAGTCTGAGAGAACAACGGGGACGCTGGAATGCAAAAGTTCAAATAATGCTGTCAAATGCAATTTTAGTCGATCCTGGCGGAAGATTTCGCATGTTGCACTTTACTCCCGTCCAAAACATTGAATTATGAGAAAGACTTTAAATGGTTTGTGCATAAGAATTGTAGTAGCGTCGCTACCCCCTTAAATCACCCTTCTGCCGCTAATTTAATCGATCGGGCCTTCTCACTTGACCGCGGTTGAATGGAGCACCGGAAAGGGAGAGGAAAACTAAAGAGATGAGGTGAGCACAACCGACGATGATTGCAGTACACTAGTACGTACTTTAATAAGCCGGACGAATATGCATAGGATGGCTCCACTACTTCTCCGTCTTCGTCAACGGCTTTCGTGATATCAAAGGCGGACAGGATCGACGCGATAACGATCCACACGAAGGAGTAACCCAGATGCATCCCAGGGCATACTCTAGATTTTACGACAATCACAACTGTAGTGTGGGTAAATGACAGTTGTATCACTGACCTACGTCCAAATCCGAACACTAGACTGAGAGGGTCTCGGACGTCCAGATTCAACTTTCCGTCCTTCAAAAACCGTTCGGGTATAAAATTCAATGGGTCAGGATAGTCACTCTGCGCCGAACGAATCTCAGTGCTTCCTATTGACCTCGTTCACAAAAAAGCCCACCTCGTCGTGCGTCATCGACCTATCACAATCAGTCCTCTGGATAGGCATTGAACACAGGGCAACTCACCACACGTTCGCTAGAACGATGGAGCCTGCGGGAATGCGGTTCCCGTGATAAACATCGTCCTCAGTCAAAGAATGCGGAACAGCTGGAATTGTATTTAAATGAGAGCCAAGTATGGGGCTGACACCAACCAATAGGCGTGACGGGATGCCATCTCAAAGTCTCCTTTACGATCGCAGAAACGTACGGGAGATTCTCCTCGTCCTCGAAGGTGGGCAAGAATCCCGGCCTAACCACAGCGTCGATCTCAGCCTGCGCGGCCCGCATTGCCACGGGATTTGAGAGCATCGCCAGTATGAATGAGTGAATGACAGAGACGCTCTGGTTTCAAACATACGAACGTCAGACCAACTTTAATCTGTGTGGTTGAGATAGATTTGAGAGCCCACCGTATCGGCAGCCCCTGTGAAATAGACATGATCAGGAAAGACTGCCTTGTTATTTTGATGAACGCGACTCGCCCACGTAGATGTCAGCCGCCGTCCACTTTATTAATTCTTCCTGACTTTTGGTATCCTGCTCTTTATCTAGCGTCTCGAGTTTATGTTGCGTAAACGACGGCGGGGCCACACCATCAGCCTAACGACATCAATTGGTCCCTGCACCTGGCGCAATAGTTCGGGACACACCAACGCGCGTTTTGTCATCTCGAAAGGTGTATCTAGCATCTGCTTTGTGTCTTGTTTCCACTTCCGGGCCTTGCGCTGGAATTCTGCCCCTTTTGTCAACAGCATGAGTGTACATCTACTGTGCCGTGATCATGGAGCCGACCTGGGAACCACGCAGGCACATATTTGAGGATAGGTAGAAAATCAACGAGGAATGAACCGGGGGTCGCCGCGAAGACTACGGCAGCGAGGGTCGCGGCAGCGTTTTCAATCAGTGGACTGTGCGCGGGGAGAGA
The DNA here is from genome assembly GCA_029378395.1 of Mycena leptocephala. NCBI lineage: Eukaryota > Fungi > Basidiomycota > Agaricomycetes > Agaricales > Mycenaceae > Mycena > Mycena leptocephala. Next base: position 33,994 of record JARJLF010000795.1, read on the forward strand.
GTCGATTCCGTATGTGATGGACATGCTGAGGGAGCCAGCCGCACTGGATAGATGCTACTTAAGAAAGACATGGGACAGCGCAAAACGGAAGGAATACTAACTGCCGGATGTGCTCGCTGAACTCAACCGGAGATTCCAGGAAACGCAGAAGCAGGCGGTGTGCTGTAGTGATTTGCTGTGGGCGGAAACGACTGGCGGCACTTGGCTGGAACTGCTCGTGAAGCATCCGCCGACCAGCGCGCCTAAATTTCTCATTGAGTTGAAGCAAACACAAACCTGTGGTTGGACAATGCATATTTACCACATCTCACCTGCGGTGAGATAAATATTGGATGCAACTCCAAAAAAATTGGAACAAGGACTACCGTAAGACCGGAAGAAAATGCTGTTCTCCCACCCCATGAGCTCGGTGGCCATAATTAACTTCGGCCTGAATTAATGAGACATCAGATTTGCACAACAGAGAACCAAACTAGTACATACCGGTTGGAATATATCGACGAACCCAGGAGGTCAGTCGCCGCGTTGTAGCTATCTAAAACTACGACTGATTGTCCAAACACATCAAGGTGGATGACATCTGAGCCTATTAAACCGTCATTTTACCGGCCAAGTTATTATTGACAAAACTCCTTACCATAATCTTTTGCCCACCGCGAAAAAGTAATCCATTGGTGAGAAGTGGGGATCGAGAGGACATTTCCGATGAGGGGAACCTTAGGGGGGCCGGGAGGCAAAGAACTGGATTTGGATAATTTCCAGAAATAGATCAATGCCGCCGAGCCAAACAGAAATAAGAGGATCATGCAGACTACAGAGTAGAGAAGCTTGATTGGCGTCCGGAGCACAAAAGATACACAGGGATTCGGATAAAGAGTCGGGTGCTGTTGCCTGCTCTGACTGAGGTGTACAGTTCGACGGGCGCGAGTGAGCAGCAAAACAAAGACCTACGGAGTACGGACAGTAGCGAAAGGAGCGCCGATTGTTTGGTGGAGGCTAAGTGGACCTTTTTATACGATGCTCTCGTGGCGCTCGCTAGCTTCTAGGGTTGCAATAAGCGACACGTCAGCTATATATACACGTAAACTCCACATTCGTACTATACCGCTCGAAACCGGTTGTGCTCCCGACATTTGTTGCGAGAGAATTATGATTCTTAACCTACTTAAGTAAGTTTTTCCCGGAATTGGTGATGTAAATCTCCGACCTAAGTGGCAAGTCCATGATAACAGCCGTCACGAGAGAAATAATCATGCAAAGCGGTCTGGGACCAGAACAACCAGTAGCTTGAGAAAGTTCGACCAAGCTAGCCCCAGTCCGAGACTCCGATGTGAAGATTGGCTCCAGCCATAATTTGGTTGGCAGCTCTTTCAAGCGAACACGGACCAGATATGAGTAGTTTAAGGATGACACTTGACTAGCGTCAGATCCATCGCGACGTCAAGCCAATTCCGTTAAGTTTACGATTGTATACCACGCCTCTGCCTAATACAAGACTGGGGTACAGCATAAGCTGACTGCGGCGGGTCATAGAGCGTCCTTTCGTCGCCATGATCCTCGTCTTCCTTAGCGTTCCTGAATTCGGTTGGGCAATTTTTCAATGTAGAGCCGGGACATCCACAGAAAGCCACAGAATCCCGACCGGTTGGGTCCTAGAACCATCCGTGTCAATACATCGCTAGGTTGCAGTGGTTACATTGTCGCGGTGTTTCCGCCCAGAAAGGGGCAAGTCGTGGTCAGGAGGAGGAGAAGGCAAGCAGAAAACCAAGATAAAAATATGATGGGTGCCAACTTTCGGCCGACATCAGGGATGGCGGGGGCCGGCCTTATGGATGCCACCGTTGGCCCGTGAATCACAGGCATTTGCACCAGTTGAATAAAATCTGGGCTAAAAAATCACGAAATAAATTTGAATGCCTCTTTTACCACCTTACAGCCACCAAACCTCGAAACTCTCAGCGCTAGCCACATGCATCCAACCAGGTGAGGCTGGCCATATACCAAATGCTTATTGAGGGTTGCAGGCGTTGTTGGAAACTAAATGAATATACGCGGGGGAAAAAAGAAAGAAAAAAATGGCCTTGCAGAGACTCGAACCACGAACAAAAGGAAAACCTTTACATAAATTGAGGGTACATAACCACTACACAATCAAGCATTGAAAGGACAGCCAACGTTATGCATGTCGTGGGGGCAATGGGTGCCGCAGGCAGCGGCCATCAAATGTGCCGAAGTTCACTGCCATCAAATTCCCGCATTAGGTTGCCACGTTGCGGCGGAAAGTCAAGAGTGATCCACAGGTATTATTCGCCGTGGTTTAATTCTTTTCACTTAGGTCCAACTGGCGAGATTTTTTGCCAGGAGTCTTCTGCTAATCCCGAGTAACGGATATGGACTATTTTCAGTGGGACCACTGACAGAAATAACGACGTGTTGACTCCGACGGATACTGAGTGTCACACGGACCACGGTGAATCACCTCATTTTCGGGGTCAGGACTGAGGGTGCCTCTATTATGGGATGATGGAAAATGTGGGAGTGAGAACTCGAAGTCTATGCGAAAAATAGGAGAAACTCGCACAGCGGAGATACGCCGGGGGAGATAAGTAGGCTGAAATACGGAAATTTCAGACCTCGAGTGCCGCAATCGATAACTTCCGGTACCGTTTCCGTTTGCATACATTCTCGACGTGGTACATAGAGCCTTGTTTCTCAGCCCCTGCGAGTTAAACATGTTTCTCCGTACGATTCTAACGACGCAACGCACCTATCAATTACGTTTGCCTTCCTAGAGCAAGGGCTTCCAGAACTTGACATGGGGCGATCGTCGGAGTGTGAGACGGTACTCATCGGCGAAGCGGCGGACATCACAGATTGGAGGGGGATTTCAGCTCCGCGAAGGTTCAAAAACAGATTCACCCCATAAATTTACAAACCTAGAATACCGTTAAGGAGTTTGGGATCGCTGATCTGTTCTACTTGACAGTGAAGGTGTCCAACCGCCGAAAGTGGCACAAAAAATTAAAGCGAGTTACACAGAATGGTCGGCGTAGTACAAAATGCAAAGCTGTCCAAGGAATCTGAAACGAAAGACTATTTAACGTAGAAATGACGTTGGTAGAAGGATCCGGAGGCATAGATCCTGAGAATCATAAAGTAATTAGTATGATATACACATTATAGGAGGTACCAACCATTCGAAAATAGCGTTGGTTCCCTCGGTAGATGTAGAAAAGAAACAGGGATTCGTTACACTTGGACGTCAGACATCCAAATTAAGTCCACAGAAACTTCACGATGAGAGGCCACGCAAATGCGACGTCACAGGTAAGGCATAAGCCGGATCGAAGACGGGAGCCATAGAAACACCGTGCATATGCATATGACGCACAGCATTTGAGCGTGCGGCTAGGCAGCGGAATCAGCGAGAACAAACAAGCCGACAAAAGCTCGCACAAAACGTTTTGTGACAGTCGGATACGGCGCACTTGAACGCTACATATGAACCTCAGGATCAAGGTGCAAAAGATAAAATCATGGGAGGTACGTTGCCTGTTGTAGTGCATGTTCAAGTGCGTTTCGAGAGCACTGGGTCTTGAAACAAAGAGCTCTCAGTGAGCAACATTGTGGCTAATTAATTGAAACAGGCTTACCGAAGGAAGTCTTTGTCACATATGTCGCACTTGTGCTGGGGCCGTGGCTTGCTGCAGAAACCTTCTTCATGTCGTTTCATGTGCTTCTTTAGAGCGCTTGGCCTAGCCATCGAGAAAATTCTCTCAGCTCAAGACTGAGGGTGAATATATTGGAATGGCTCACCGAAGGAAAGGTTGACCGCATGTATCACACTTGTGGATTGGGCCTGTGGGTCCTTGGTGCCGCTTCAGGTGCGTTATGAGTGCACCGAGCCTCAAAGAATTCTGTCAGTTTGAGACTCGCCGACTTGATGAACCTACAGACCGACAAAAAAATTGACCGCAAAGGCAGCAATTGTGCTTCGCCATTTGCTTTTTCTTTTCCTTGGACTGCTCAGCGGTAACAGCAACCGATGACACAGACGGATGGCCCGATGATCCTTCGTCTGCGAAACCACTGAGAGAGCCCGATAATTCTTCGAATCTGTGAGCATCGTGATCCGGAGTTCTGGAAAGAAGTATTTGTCACTGGCCATAATCGTTCGCTCAGAAAACGTACAATATGGGAATAAAATTCACACTAGCCAAGTCGCAATGCGCAGCCGGAGCAGCAGAGATGCTGGGATAAAAATCGCTGCCACTGGGCTCCAGCGAGAAGGTGGAGCAGGAATAAGGCACGATGGGGTAGGATAAAATGGAGGACGACATAGCCGTGTTGTCATTGGGGGAGAAGTTGCTAGGCCCAGGATAGTTGTTAGCCAAGGCACGAGTCAAGCAAGGGTATCGTTTGATGGATTCCTCGGGAAAATGGGGCGAAAAATTGAACTTCGTGGGCGGTCTGGGGGTCGAGACGAAGCCTCTGGGCACCGAGCAAGGATATGGGTATGCATTCGGCACAACAGACATAAATTCTGTCTCGAGCGGGTAGAAAATTTGTTGGTTCATACAGACCAAGCCAAGGCAGATCCAAACCGCCCACTACGGGAAATCAGGAACAAGATCAAAATTCACCGTTCAGATAATTGGAATATACTGACAGAACCGAATTTCGACTTTTTGTTCTCGGAGAGGAAGGACCCCGAGAGACTCGAGCTATGACGCTGAAGCACTGAGATTTTAAATACTCTGAAGAAGGGATCTTGGCCGTAACCGCTTGACGTCAGTTGTGGAATGTACACCAATCGATTGCTCACCTGCCCGAATTAACCTCGTCCTGTGTTCGCCTATGCAAAAGGTCGGTGACAGTTAGCTTCCATGCCCGGGTCAAACGATCTCCGTGAGACGATCGCGAGACCTGGGATTTTGAAAATGGAGATGAATGACTCGTGCCCCGAAGAGGACCACTGATTCGCACGTACGGCGCTTGCGTCAGAGTGAAACCAAACAGTTGACGATCCGGTGACACTTGCAACACGATCTCCAGAACCCCAGCCAATACATAATTCTGACGCACAGTGTACTCCGTTTGGATCGAAAGGCAGGTCGCGGAAGGAGAAAAAAACCGTATGCGTTGCTTGATCGATTCTCCATCGTTCAAAAACCGAGAAAGGCATTGATTAACTGTTTGCTGGCTGATAGAGTACCCCAAAAAACGTGTGTGCATTGGCGACTGTTTTTTTTTTTTTTTTTTTGAGGCCGGGAATAAAAAGCGAAAGTTCCGAAATTAGGAGTACGGAGTCCCAATGCTGGGATCAAGGGTATTCGCGAGTCAGTTCGCAGTACGTTTCGGAGTTGTGTCTTACGCTTTTAAACTGCTCACAATTAGGGCATGAAAAATTGTCGACGGAAGAGTGAATATCTAGGAAGACTTACCGTGCAGTCAAAGATACTCAGTCAATGGCCGCTAATTGCCGCTCGGCTTCAGCCTTCCGATTCTAGAACCTATATAGACACCACGGGGTCTCTTGTGACCACGGTCCGGTATATGAACTGTGGAAGCTGAAGGCACCAATATTGGCTGGATTGAACGATAGAGTTTGAGCTTGTCGCCGTGCCGTGTTGGTGCCGTGCCAAGCCCACAGCTCCCGCGAATGCGAGAGAAGAGCCTGAATGGACTATAACATGCAATGCATCCTGGAAAAATACGCCAGAATAACCTCTAAAGCAATGGTTCAGTTCAGTGGGAAACCTTGATGAGGTCGCTGAGAAGTTGGCTCGAAATGGCGACTGCCGAATTGAAATGTTTATCGGTGCTTGGATCTCAGGGCAATGGCGTCCCGGTGTTGACGCGTTCTTTGGCGCCATTGACGTGGAGACCACGTACCCGATTCTTGGTGCTCTTTCCTTCATACTCTTACCTTCACTCTCTGGAGCCGTTGTATTAGACGCTTGCATCTAGGCTTCTCGCTTGGCCAAGTGCTAGCCTCGTCATGAAGCGAAGAAGCAGAGCAATTCTTGCTATTTGCCTTGTTGTAGGCGTCGTGGGGGCTCCAAGTCCACCTGTAAAGGTTACCCTTAGGTCTTCATGGCCCGCACCGCCGCTTTTATTGGAAATCATGTATGCACTCTATTTTGTTGAGGTTTCGGAGTCTATATTAATTTTTACATTTGTTCTCAGCGAGACCGTCGCCTTAGAAAATTCAGATGCATTTTTCCCATTTGTGGATCGTGTTACAGACCCAGAGATTCTCCCGTCCTCGCAGCCGTTAAGCCAAGAGGCCGTTCACCAGTTCGCTCTTCAGGTTGCTGCCTCGCATGGTTTTCTATCTGAGCCAGGATCGTTGGCAGCTGTGGAAATGAATCTCGGTCTCCATGCAGCGACACCAAAAATTGAAGCTTTCTACCACCACTACGTTACCCATACCAGGGATCCAAAGTGCGGGTCTTGGGTCGATTGGTATGGGGAGGTCGTTTGCGATGTCGGGACGTTGTCCCATCTTGCCGGAGTAGAGACCATAGATCCGGCCAACAGTTCCTTCGACAATTCGTGAGCTGCTCCGCACCACCCTCATTCTCCTGCCTGATGTCCAATACTGGTAGGGCATCCTTCGTACGGCCGAAACTTCTGGCGTTTGACCACGTCCTCCCATCGCCGGCTCGGACATTAGATCGACCTTCGCGAACCGCCATCCTCTATGCTTCCCTCAGCTCCACCAATTTCCGCGAACTACATTCATATTTGTTCGCCCTGGCAGACAAACCCTCCCCGTCGATTGAATACATTTTTCGACACCTTCCGGAAACTACTGATCCCGACTCCCGTAACTTCTTGTCGGGTTACGGTGTTTCTCTTGATCTCAAGAAGATGGATTACTTGGCGGTGGACGATAGAAACACAGGTCCAGGAGAAGCCTCCGCACAGGAGGACATGGTGGGCACAGAGCTACCACCTATCGACCCAATCATGTCGCTCATCGAGGCCTATCCTGAGCCGGAAATAACTTCGGCGGACTCGGTATTGTCAGAAGAGGCGATTTCGGGTTCGTGTCACTGCGTTTTCTGACTTGGTCGACCACTAATTGGGCGCTTGCAGTCCTTGGTTTCCAGGCGACGCAGCTCATCGCAGATTCTTCCGAGCCGCTGGCTACGCTCGCTCAGCTTTCCCAAAACTTCCCAAAATATATGGCTGCGCTCTCCCGGCGCGTCGTCGTCAACGAGAGCCTCCAGGTGGAAGTGCACATGAACCAATTGAAAGCCCAGCCGGGGATCAACATGTTTTGGCTTAATGGGGGGACGGTGTCTGAAAAAGACATCAACCCTCTGGGTCTACTGCGGCTAGTACGCAAAGAGCGGACGGTGATGATGTCGCTCACTTCTCTGGGACTTTCCCGCGAGGAAGCCTTGGACTTGTTGACCCATCCTGCCGTCAGTGCTGCTCAGGGTGACGCGGGTGTGTTGGACAACGTATTTGATGCCAGCGACCGCCCAGAGAATGGCGAGGTCATCGTCTGGTGGAACGATCTCGAGAAAGACCATCGGTGAGCATCTGCCATTTTTTATTCCTCCAATATTCTTACAGGTATTCAGCTATGCTTCATGGTCTCCGTCGATCCACGCTGTGCGTTCACTCAGTTATCCCGTAATATTTCGCTAATCTATCAGAACTAGATCCTTCGCCCACTGTATCCTGGTCAATTCCATAATATCAAGCTGAATATGTTCAACGTCATTCTCATTCTCGACCTGTCGCAGCCCGGAAGCCTGAGCATGATCACTGGCCCTGTAGCTAGCATCATCAGCAAAAACTTCCCATTCAGATTTGGTATCGTACCTATCACTGAGACCGAGGACGGTGTGTTTGTCCACGCGGTTATACTTCGGAGCTGACGCGTATTCTTCGTCAAGGTGCGAAGATGGCCAGACTTTTCTACCACTCAGTGCGAAACTACGGCCGAAAGAGAACGATGAGCTTCTTGAAAACGGTAGCTTGCCACTCTACGCTTTTCCTTCGCCGCTGAAGTCGATGTCAGGTTGCGGGTTCTTTCATCGGCGTTGGGGCAGAGCAGCGGATCGACTGGAACGCCGTCAAGGTGGAATTTGCTACCGAGCTTCTGGATGAAGCGTCAGCAACGGCTGAGCCTGCACCCCTCGATTTCGAGACCGTCGTTGCCGAGGAAGGGCCTGAATCTTTGTCATTAGCAAGAGGTCGTACCTATGTGGACCGACTGGGCGCTGGCTTGGCCGCGTTTTCTAAAGGGCACGGCTTCGTCAACGGAAAGCACTTAGATATGGACGATGTAAGTTATCTCCCTTCCCTCGAATCTTTCTGACGCCACACCCCAGAATTTCTGGCGCGCTATGCAAGGCGAAGTTGCGCAACAGCTACAGCACTTCCAGGAAACGGTGAATGCTCTCCAGACCCTTCATGTCTCGCCAACTGATCTTTATCCGTCCAGCTGTACGGTGGGAAGCTATCGGACGAGATGACAGAACAGATCAGCACGTACTTCTATGACCTGCCCACCAGCAGTCTCCGCAGAAACCAATATATCTTCCCCCCCTCTGGGGAGCCACGGATATTCAATGTCCCCGAGCTATTCAGACGCACTGGCTTCCGCGTTACGCCAGCGTCATTCATATATCCACGTTAGTTATTGTGTTGTCGGGCCGCGACTTTAACTGAATACTATGCGCAGCGGAGACCGAGCAAATCCCTCTGACGGTGTATGTCGTGGCTGATTTCGATACCGAAGGAGGGTTGGGGCTCTTGAAGGAGGCTCTTCTCTCGATTGTACGTCTGCACTCTGCCATGTCGTCACTTCCGATGGCTGACGTCGTCGCAGGACGGAGAATCGAAGACACGTGTGACCTTTGTGCATAACCCGAGCAGCGTCGAGCGAGATCCCAATGTCCGTCCCCCGGCGTCCTGGCTTTTGTCGCATCTGCTTGCGAAGAACCTTCTTTCGAAATCTTCATCAGCCCGGCTTCTTCGTGCCTTGGGACTGGATGTGCCCGTTTCGCCGAGTGACGACCCCCAAACCCCGCTCTCGAAAGATGATCTGACCGATGGAGTGGGAATCTCCGGATACAGCTCAGAGGACTACGACAAGTTTCTGCGCAGCAGTCGTTTGGTCGCCCGCGACCTCCAGCTTGCTCCAGGACATCAGGCCCTCCTCGTCAATGGTCGGGTGAGCGGCAGTCCCAGCTTCGCCCGATGGACCAAGCTAACGATTTGCACAGCTCGTAGGTCCCATTCAAGCAGGAGACTTCCTCTCGTTGGATTTCAAGACGTTGGAGAGTTATGAGTTGCGCAGAAGGACTGAGCCCGTCCTCAAAGCCCTCGAGAGTGTCAAACCGTCTCTCATGCAATCCGATCGGTATGTTTGCTAGACAATCTTCTTTTGGGCGTCAATGACAGACATGTGTAGGGCCTCTTCCGCCAATCTCATCTCGATGGCCACCTCTGTGTTGGCCGCACTCCATGCGCCTGAGGCGAATGGAGGTGGTATTTTCGACGCGCCAAAGCGCCCTCGCCAGAGAAATTACCGACTACTAGAGGATCAATACTCGTACGTGTCACTATGATGTCCATGTCCTATCTGCTAAATTGCTTCCAGTACCTTCCAATTCGGCGACAATTCGACCGCCCTTTACCAAATCGCTCTCCTGATAGACCCCTTGAGCGAGATGGCGCAGAAGTGGTCCAGTCTTTTGGAGGTCCGTAAGGTCGCTTCCCCTCGGAACCATGTTTGACGGAGATTTCAGTGGCTGTCGCATATCCCCGATATGTATATCAAGGTGTACACCAATCCAGCAACGCACCAAGAGGTCGGGGTTCCTTCTTTGTACTTCGGATTCAGACCTCATATATTCGCAGATCCCCCTCAAGCGCTTCTATCGGTATGCCCTCCTGCCCTCCCTGGCCTTCGACGCCGACGGGTATGTTGTCTCCTAGACGTGTTCCCTTCGCATCGATCTTAATGCTTGTAGGGCCGAGATTCCCACCCACGCGATCTTCGACGGTTTACCGATTGAGCCCATCTACACTCTCGGCATGGACGTACCTCCTTCGTGGCTGGTCCGACCGCGAGAGGCCCTCTATGACCTCGACAATATCCAGCTCGGTAACCTGTCGCCTCAGGACTCCAGCGTCGACGCTGTGTTTGGGCTCGACTACCTGGTTGTCGAGGGGCACGCTCGCGACCCATTAACCAACGCGCCCCCGCGCGGTGTCCAGTTACAGCTCCTCAACGGTGACTCGAGCCCTGTCGACGACACGCAGGTCGTCGCAAATCTAGGCTACCTCCAATTTAAGGCGAAACCGGGTGTATTCCAGCTCGAGATTCGTGAGGGCCGCGGCCGGGACATCTTCGTTATGGAGAGCGTAGGGAACGAAGGGTTGGACAGTCGGACCGTCGCTGAAGTCGGGGACGAGATCGCCGTTACGAGTTTTGAGGGCTTGACCATCTACCCTCGCCTTAGCCGGGTTCCCGGTATGGAGAATGAAGACGTGCTTGCAGATCCGGAGGAAGATGATTCCGAGCCCTCCGGGATTTTCGACGATATCGCTTCTCGGTACGACTTTCTCTAGCCCCATACTTTTTGCGTGCTGATTACTATTAGGGTCAAATCAATCTTCAATTTCAAGGAGACTCCTGCTCCAGCTGAATTGGTTCCATGCCCGGGCAAGCCGACATTAATATCTTTACAGTGGCCTCTGGCCTCCTGTATGAGGTGCGCCGCTGTTCTAAGTTTCCAATCCCAGCGGCTGATAGATTTCCAGCGATTCGTCTCGATCATGATCCTGAGTGTGCTTCGGAATACGAATAGCACGGTGAAGTTTTGGTTCATCGAGAACTTCTTGTCGCCTTCGTTCCTCGTGCGTATCGCTGTCTTCGGTCCTGCTTTTGCTCAAAATATCTGCAGGAGTTCATCCCGCATCTGGCTGAGGCATACAAGTTCCAATATGAGCTGGTTACCTACAAATGGCCATCGTGGCTCCGGGCCCAGAAGGAGAAGCAGAGAGTTATTTGGGCCTACAAAATTCTCTTCCTCGACGTCTTATTTCCGATGGATCTCAAGAAGGTTATCTTTGTCGATGCAGACCAGATCGTGCGAGCGGACTTGAAGGAGCTCGTCGACCTTGACCTTGAGGGGGCGCCATACGGTTACACCCCCATGGGAGACGACAATACCGACATGGAGGGCTTCCGGTTCTGGAAGACGGGTTATTGGAAGGACTTCTTGCAAGGGCGACCATATCATATTAGGTAAGCAGACTCTTTCCATTTTTGGTCGAAATTGTTCTGACTTTGCGTCAGTGCTCTGTATGTTATCGACCTCGTTCGGTTCCGCAAGGTATATGTCGCGGCTCCATATATATATTGTGCTGATCCTTCTCCATAGTTGGCTGCTGGAGTAAAATTCTAATACTTCGCGCGATATATTATATCTGACTCAAGCGTAGGATATCCTTCGTGGATCATATCAGCAGCTCTCTGCTGATCCGGGATCGCTGGCGAATCTTGACCAAGGTGGGTTTATACGTACACCGTGATATTTGTCGGTGTTAACGTCACTCAGATCTTCCGAATAATCTTCAGCGAGAGGTCCCTATCGTAAGCTTCTCGTCTGATTTATACTGGTGCGCTTTTTGACGGCATGAATATCCAGTTCTCCTTACCTGAAGATTGGTTATGGTCAGTGCCTGATCTAATTCCACCTCCATCGATGAAATAAATCTATTCCTCTTTAACAGTGCGAGACATGGTGTACGTCTATAACACTCTATATATATGATTTATTTACATCTTCACAGGTAGCAAGGATCGCCTCCATCGCGCGAAGACTATAGATCTTTGCCAAAACCCCCTCACCGTACGTACTTGACTCGAGGACGAAGGTACATGCGCTCATTCCTTTCACAGAAAGAGCCGAAGTTGGCCCGAGCGCGACAAATCCCGGAATGGGAAGAATATGACGCTGAGATCTCCAAATTTGCTAGAAAGCTCGCTGAGGATGGTGTAATACGTTCGCGTATCGTAGCCGCCGACGCAAACGCGTTGGCAGCCAGTGGCGCTGGTGGACCAAAACGGATATAAAGGAGCCTCCGCCTTCCGCTGACGTTCCACCTGTCGATCCACCTGTTGAATACCAAGAGGCCACACGGGATGAACTGTAATATATAGATCCGGGTAGTATGACGGGTAGTATGACTATAACTATTGCTATCATGGGCATCCCCGGGCCAGTGAGGATGTGTAACACGTGATCGCGCGCAATTTTGTCATCTTTATTTTATTTATTTTGTTTACGTCCCAACTTCGACCATTGCTTCTACCTTTTTTGTGCACTGTTCGCCGTTCTATGGGCCAGACAATAGGGAGCAATCAAATAAGGATCTTTAGCGTCCGCAAGACTCGCCATTGTGGCCCCAACCCGCTGCATTCACAGGTCGTCATTTAAACTCTAACGCCGCGCTGGCTGGGTCTGTTCTAGAGGAAGGCTTACCTCACCGAACCGGACTTGTGGATCCCTCTTTCTATCTGAAATCGGAGAATTTCCACGGCTTGACTTGCCGGATAGCCCCACATGCTAGCGATCCCCGTCCCGCCTTATTATACCGAAGCCTGAATTTGGATATCATATTCCTCCTATCTCATGCCGCACCTTACTCACCGAGTCCCACTGGCGAGCGATAATCCCTTGTAGTGCGATGGAAAGATTCTCGTCGTGGATCCCTGGTTTCTCTCGATCTGAATTCAATGCGCCGCCTTTGCAACTCCAAATTGAAAACAGTCATCGGCATCAACTCTTCTCACCAGCAAACCTCCGATACATTTTACGGAAGGGCGATTTTCTGGACAGACACTCCGTGCCGAGTTGCATGAGGTCCAAAGACCCAAGTACGGAAGAAGGTCACTGCTTAAAACTAGACACAATCATGGACTCAACGCAATTCAGGTTTGGTGCAGTCGATAAACGAGCTCTCGACGATCCCCCAGGTAATAATTTACCCTAACGATACTTGGGATTTTATGAAGCCTGCCGCAGTCGTCCTACTTCGCCTTTTCAATGTATACAATTCCGGAACGGACAGGCAGTGGGAAGAAGAAGTACAAAATTACGAGTACGTGGGCATAAACAGTGGACCTTCCTGAAGCCGATTCACGAGCTCATGTCTTGTTCCTTAGCGAAATATCTTTGACTGGCCTGATATGCATGGTGGATCTGTTCGAAATTCCTCGATCCACACGCATACCTTCCGGTCTGCAGCCTTTCCTAGGCACCGATCCTAGTTTTTACCCCGCTGGAACTTCAGCCGATATATCTGTGCCCGTTATTCAATACCCTACGTGTGCCGCAGCGCACAAATTTCCTCCTGATACCCTGGTACTCATTGATGGCTACCCTATTGCCGAGAGCTTAAAACGCACCATATCGTTATTTGGGGCGAAATTCGTCGAACCTCATAAAATCGGAGTTGGTGGAGAAAACCAAAAACAGATTCTGTTTACGTTTAGTGTTAGTACTCGCTCTTTCAGTGTGGCGACGGTCTAAGGCGCGACAGGATTTGGCGGTCAGGCTTGAAGGCCATTTTCTTCTCAGGTTAAATGCTCAGAAATTTTCGTACAGTCCTATACTGACAGCCGCCCCTCAGATATCGATTCTTTGATATTTTTTCCCACCCTACCGGATGCTCTTCTCCCACCATAATGGCTGAATGTTACGGCGGTTCGTTCAAGATGTACTCTTCGAAGCAAGCACCGTCTCTGAAGGAATCAACCGTGCTCACAAAGGTATGCTGTGTGGCTGGCTGAACTGCTTGTCCTGAACAACGCCCAGAGTTTAGGAGATCATGGTGTTCCCGTAAAAGTTCGGACGAAACCCAGATCGCCAAGGAAAAACAAAAATTAGTCGACAGGTGGGCTCGTCAGACATACATATGCTTGGAGAGGATATTGCGGCAGTCGTTGGGTTGATTATCTTGGATCGTATGTGAAATTGATCGTGCAGTTCAATACCCTTGAAAGAAATTCGCAACAGATTACAACAGGCGAGGTACGAGCATCGATTGTTGAAGCGTCTGTCTACGAGAGACTACAGCAGCTTCAAAGAGTACGAATGGATAGCTCCAATAATTGTCACATCTAGAATTTCTGGTGAGAACCAAAAATGTGTTTTGTCACAGAGTGAATTCTATTTCTGTTGGAATTTAGCGAAAATAATACATGCTGCATGGGCAGGGCGCGCACCTCACCTCTAAGTAGTTAACGCCACAAACAAAACACCTGTCGCATGGTGGAATTATAGGAGGGCCGCTCCAAGGTCAAGGGCCTGCGTTGACGTCGGAGAAGCATGTCCCAGTGGCCGCCGTCCGCCCAGGTGAAGAGAGAAGCGATGGTAAAGACCCCGGAGCCAAATATATCAAGAGTGACCGAGCGGGCAAAATTTGCCACGTCTTATCCAAGGCTCAGCGATATCGGCGCGGTTGTAAAAACAAAGGGGGAGCCAAAACGCCGGAGACGAAGCCTAAGATGAGAACCATAAACCGTGTATATGAAAATTCCATCCTTCCGGCCGTTCATTCAAGTCACCGCACTGGACGATAGCATTTTGGTGCCAGTACCATTTTTGAGGGAGTCCGACCATGAAGTCGGCCCCCTTGCTTCGGACGGCTGTGTCCGCGATGTGATTATCTCAACTCTGGGCGGGCAGCCGTAGGGCATATTCCAGGCATATTCACAGTGAAAAGTAAGATATACACGGAGGTTGTCATTTAGGGCCAAAACTCCAATATAAAAAATACATTGGGCAGATGACCTGCCCATGCGAATATCACCACCAAATATGTTAAACAGCTAAGGAGCGGACCTTCGCGCTCCGCCGTAAATCCGCGAGCCGTCGTGCGAGAAGAGTTGAGCTAGAAAGATCCAGAGCGATTTGGAGAAACGGGGAACGCAATGGCATTGCACTCGTCTTCTGCGTTGGTAAGCTCTGGAAGGAGGTCAGATATTGTTGAAGCATTTGTCTAGGAGCCACTAGGTGAGCCCAGCGGGGGTACCGGATAGCACCCAGTAGTCTGCCAGTGGGGAGCAGCTACGAGTAACTAAGAAAGCAGTGGCTCCAAAGTTTTTACCAATTTCCGTGCAGGGGAGTTCAGCGCCGAATTTAAGATGAATCTGGGACCTATGCCAAGCAATCAAACCTAGACTCGGCTCGGACTTGCTCGAACTCAACTCACGACAGCGCAGCCTTGAATATTACCTCGTTTTACTTGCGTTTGCTCCAGAAACACTGACGAAGAGTATCAACCTAGACTCTCTCATGATCAATCTCTTTCCACAGGCGTTCTTACCTCAAATTTTCCTATGCTCTGATCTGAGTCGTTCACCGGCCCGGGTGTTTCTGATATTATTATTTCTGGAGGAGCGTAGGTAATAGTCCGAGGTCGCCGTGATAAAATGTCACCTTAATTATAAAATGCATTGAAGGTACCAATTTTTCTGGGGTTGTGCGATGATAAGACAAGGACCCTTGTTCTCATGCCATGGATTCAAATAAGGAAGAGAGGTCGGCACGAAAGACAGCCAGACGAATTCTGGAACGAGGCCACGCAGCTACCAGAAGTTGTTTTTTATGCCTACCTTGCGCAAGGGTTAATTTGGGTGTGCTAATGTTCCTCACAAAAAGGAAAAAGGGAGAGGGGCGGTTGAGTGTGGTCATAGTAGATGTTGACATGGTGTCCACTGGATGGAAGTGTTGGCCCGAAGATCAAGGACGGGATAACATTCGCAGATGACGCGCGCCATGCGAATGCTCACACCACCATATTCGACCCACTTCCTCTGACACTGAATGCTCCACCATTCAGCACCGCGTGAGACAGACGATTCAAAGAGACAACAATCCAGAAGCCATATTTCGCGACAAAGTTGTGTAAGTACCTATTCCCGGGCTACATGACTTTCTCGGTCGTTTCTGGGGGATTGCTGGAGAGATCGTTATGACGTCACCGCCGACAACGTGTGGGATCAGAATCGTTGAAATTGGAAAGCAGTCGAGGTGGAAAGCGAGCTTAAACGACAGAGGCTCTTTCCGCGACGCTGTCCTTCAGGCCTTGATGCATGGATATAATGGTCGGGCGACACCGAGGTAAAGACGATGGAGACGATTCTGCGCGACCAGGACGAGACGTTCTATGCGACTTTCCCCCAAGCATTCCCGAGCGCGCACTCGGTCCAGATCGAGGCCGAACATGCACGGCTCTTCTTGCCCCCGGAGCTAGCCAGCAATGTCTGCATCGGCACGCTGGTGGCAGACGCTGGCAGCATGCACCCGGAGCTCGCTTGCGGTCATCCGCAATATAGGCTCCAGAGGCAGGCGCCGCCGCCCCGTGTCGCGCTCGACCTCAGCAAGATGTCTATCGCGTACGCCATCGATGCGTCCAGCGGCCATCTCTCCCGGTCCCCGTCAGCGTCGTTCATCCAGCACCCGTCCATTTCCGCCTCCGCCACCCCTCCCTGCACGGCCACCAGCGGACTGAAATATGAAAACAGGCGCCACAGCGATCCCGGCCCACGCCAGAACACCCGCAAGACGGTGCCATGTGCGTGCTTGTTTTGCCGTAGGCGCAAGATCGCATGTAGCCCGTCCGACGACAGTGCGCGCCCCCAGTGCATGTGAGTACAAGCCTTTTCTATCGCCGCGTTATCGGTGTTGCTCGTCCCCTCCTACTGCCCTCTACGTCTTCCCCAGCGCTTTCCGCTAGCGTTCACCATGGCCAAGGCCACTAGACCGAACTGCACGGTCAGGGCACCGCCGCCGCCCACGCGGGCGATTTGCATGTGGTTGAGCACCGGAACCCTCAGGAGATGATAGGGGGAGGAGTGGAGGGTTTGCACTCGCTACGGTGTCTCCATATGCTAATCCCCTTCTGCAGGCAATGCCAGCGTCGCGGCCTCCAGTGCACGTATCCCAACCGCGCGATGGCCAAGAAACAGAAGATGGTTTGTGCTATGAACACGTCGACGGAGGGCACGAGAAGCGGGAGGATCGCAGAGAAAGTAGCGAGTCCGGAGTTTGAGTCGAGGAGCGACATCGTATCCGCATACTTCTCGACCGCCTGAGGAACTGCTACGGCGCCATCCCGTGGGGACTACGAGACGCACAGCGAGAGGGGACATCGCCTCCGGCGGGCGTGGGGGCTCAGCGCGCGCGAGAGAAGCTGATAGGAGACCCGCCTCGTTTGCACATTATGTATTCCTATGGTGTTTCCTTCTTTGGATCCTCGCAATGAATATCCAATTGTGGCAACTGGTCTAAGTCCAAAAAGACATACCGAAGCGCACGAACGCGGTGGGCGATGCTTCCGAGGCGTCGAGCTCCTCAAATGAGATTAATCTGAGACTTCATCATGGCCTTCGTAAGTTTCGACACGCTGTGCGTAGGGTGAGTCGTCTTCGCAAGAGCCGATTGGAAAGGCACATACAGTACATATATCATCCGGTCCACGTTGACGTCGAAATGAGCGCCGTCGGGAGAGAACGATGCAGACGCGATCCCCTTTTCGCCGTCCCCGTCATTCTAGCGCTGATCCAGGATATTCAAGTACAGTCGCACAATGGGGGTCGGTGGCGACCGCCAGATTGGCCGACGCAGTCTGCATACGCATAGAGACGACGTGTACGCGTCCGGCCGAAGTCTGCCTTCCTGAATATGCAGCGCAGCCGCCGGTGGCCTATAGTACAAGGTCTTGGCTCGCAGCAAGTTGGCACTACGTAGCAAGGCAGCGTCTGATTCACCGAAACCTGGGATTGGGATAGATCATGGGGCAGCCCCCTCCTATGCGGCGAAAACGAACTTCTTCTCTGCGCGCTATAACGGGAAGTAACTGCAGGCAGCGCAGCAAGTAAGCATGTTTTTCTTCTTTATTTTCAAAGCACCCACAAAGTTCCTCGCGCATGCAGCCGCCCTGCGCCTGGACGGATCATGAGCTATTCGGGGTGTTATCTGACGACGGACACGAATGAGTCGTCGTGTAAATCCTATACTTGAAAAGAGGACAGCACAGCCACTTTGATAAGTCACATGCTTAAATCACGAGACTTTGTCGAGTTCTCGCTGCCGGCTGTCGAGATGTTGCCAGCGGTTCTCACGCCTTGCTCGACAACGGCTATTGATCTCCGACAATCAACTTTTGCGTCGAGGTTTACTGAGGTTTATTTGAGGTCCGATAGCTTGCACTTCTGTTTCCTCTTGCCTCCCACACTTCTCTGGCTGTTGTAGGTATTTTCTCAATGCCCTCTGCTGTTTCTTTTCTCTCCTCTCAATTATTTTGCTTCATCAGTTGCTTTGCTCCTTTGCCCCTATCTCTCTGAAATCTAATCTGATCTTCTGCTTTGTGTGTGTCTTTGTGCCAATCCATCTCTGCTCTTTTTTTTGAGTCATTTGTTAATAAAAAATACGGGCCTTCATTACAATTGTTTTTGACTGTAGTGTTGACATAGCTTTTGCGTATAATAACTAGGAGTTTTCTGCAGTGCAGATTCTGTGATCAAAGAGGGGGGTGTTGACAAAAATCATTTTGAATATCCTATTCAATATCTTAACTCTATTCAAACCTCTGGACTGCCCCTGGCAATACTAAAATTAAAGGTTGGATGTCTGATTATGGTCCTTTGAAATCTAGAGGCATCACAAGGTCTCTGCAATGACTCTCGAGGAATTCTTACAAAATACCACCTCATGTCATTGAAATTCAACTAATCAGTGGAGAACACAGTGGCAAAAAGGCCTTCATCCCACGCATCTCAATTAGTCCTTCGGTGAAGCAGATTGCTTTTGCCATGAAGCATTGGCAGTTCCCCATTCATCTCGCCTTTTCAATGACTATAAAAAAATCACAGGGCCAGTCTGTTGATCAAATTGGTCTGGACTTTCATACCGATGTCTTCCTTCAGCAAGAGCGAAACCTAGGATTGCATATGTAAATAGTTGACCTCTCATTTGAGGGCCCGTGAAAGGGTGATATAACATCACTATCTTTTTGGCTTGAAGCAAAGCACTAAGCTCCTTCAATAATACGTGTCTCAGTCCTGGAGGAGTGGCATGGCCACAAAAAATATTGTCTACCCAGAGGTTCTACTTTAAGTATGGTATGTCCACATTTTTCTCAATTGGTTCAGAAGTGGTTGGCTTCCCGTAAGGATAGACATTATCCAGCGAATATCTAAGGGGTGTCAGCGATGCCGGCATACAAGTTTTAGTCCTAAATTCTAATCGGTGTGGTTCCTGCAAGCAATATATTTCAATGGCTTCATACATATATTCAACACCATCTTTTCTTCCTTTGTCCATTCAACCAATCCACCCACTTGACATGTGACCGCTCGAGGGAACCTCAAAAAGCTGCAGCAGACTCATTTTGGATACAGTTTTGCCCCAGTAATATCATTCTCACTTCACAACGAGACCAATGGGGCAAGCTGTGGTTCGGACGCGTTTTCGACGCGCTTTTCAACTCGGTTTCGGACCTATTTTGATTTCAGTAGGTCCAAGATGTGAGGAAAGAGTGGGGGAAGCGTAGAATCCCGTCGAGAATCCGATGAGAGACATTCACGTCGAAAGAGACCACGAGAAAACAACCCAATCCGGTCAGGCATGTCGGCAACCTTGCCAAATCTGTTTATTCAACATAAATATAATCTAGAAGTGGGGTAGGGACCCCCCCTCCAGGTTATAATAAATTAAGGTTTGAAAGATAGTCGAAACAGGAAATTCCGAGATCCAGGTCCGATGGGGTCCTGACAGGTGCCTCGGCATCGCTGCCGGAAATGCAATTCTGAAAAAAACTAAGTTATCTATGCTTACGGGAAGTTAGCCAGTCTAACTAAAGGATTGCTTGCAGGTGGTTGTCATGTTTGGTGCAATGTTATAAATTTTATTTACTTTAAAACATATACTAACTTGAAGATAAGATGCGGAGCTACCCCCGGGGTTTGGGGCAGAGCCCCAACAAGCTGTCGACCCTGCCGGAGGGCGGCTGCGAGCGGAGCGAGTAGCCGTGCCGAAGGCACGGGTTGTAAAGCTTGTTATTAGTACGAATAGAAAACACACCGTGTGCGATTTCTAGCTCAGCGCTTGATGTCATGTGCTGCGCTTAGCGGCTGAGAAGGTTGCGCTTGGAGTCATGGACAAGCGGAATGTTCATCTCATGCTAAGTTTGTGACGGAAGCTGATGCCAAACAAGCCAAATCTTTCTTGGAGTGACCACTGCCGCAATCCTCAGGCTTCTGTAATTGGCTTTCCCTGCACGGAATTTTCAACGCATCATTTCCTCGTTTAGACTTCAAGCTGTGAGGAGTTCCGGCTGCTAACGACTGCGAGGGAATTTCGATTTTGAATCAAAAGGATCTTTCAACAATCTTTCAAACCCTGTTTACTGGCTTAATAGAAATCACGTTGGATCCACTGGCCGCCCTTCCGGCTGTTTAAACTCAAGTTTAGCCCGCCAATGGCCACCTCACGAATCATGATCTTGGATTTGATGCAGAAGAATGTAAAACCTTCATCTTATTTCAAGTTGATTTTCGACTTGGTGCTTGGAAATATCTTGTGCCCTGGAGTGTCCTGCGAATATTGACGGCTGTCGGTTCTTGAGCAATCTTCGCTGCTAAATCTTCAGAGCTCCATATTTTTAACCGCGCACCGTCTCAGGCTTGCATGCATCCTCATCTCGCATCAACCAGATCTCTTCCCGAACAACCATAGCCCCAGAGCTGTATAAAGTCTGTGATCTTTCTCCCTTTCCACCGAAGAACCACCCACGCTATGGACTCTGTATCCTCGAATCCCAGCTTGGACACCACTCTGGGTGCGTACAGGATGTTGGAGTTTGGAACTCTCGTCCCTTCATTATTCGATTTGTTTTCAGGTGCCTACCAAATCGGCGTCCTCGTCTCCTATGCGCTTTTTGGGGTCACGACTACCCAGACGTACATCTACTACAGCCGCTTCCCAGACGATTCACCCAAACTGAAGACTTTGGTGTGTGGAACAATAAAACACAAAAGATATCATTTGACTTCCTGCATAGGTTGCCTTCGTTTGGTATGTTCTTTCGCTGTTAACATGCACACGCACTGTACAGTAAACTTACATCTGTAACAGGGTCTGTGAGGCCTCACACGCCCTGTGTATTGGACACGCGCTATATATCTATACTATATCCGACTACGGACACCCGGAAGACCTTGCTGGCGCCGCCCCAAGATCTCTCTCCGTGGGTTGCTTCCTCGACGCCGTCATTGCAGTATGTGGTAAGCACAGTACATGTGTTTATGATGTGTATTCCTCGCTCTGTGCGGTACGCTTACTCACGCGTCCAAGTGCAAGGGTTCTTCTCGTTCCGAATCTATGCGTTTACCAAGAAACTGTACATGCCCTGCATCATATGGGCGTTGTCGTTCCTGCGCCTGGTGGGAAGTACTGTAATCTCCATCACGGCGCTGTGGATGACCTCCATGGAAAGCTACTTCGTGGAGTGGGGGTGGCTCTCCATGTTCATCTAGAGCGCCAGTACTGCAAACGATCTGACGCTCACGGCGACGCTAGTGGTCCTCCTCCTCAGGCATCGTACTACCAGCATACACACGAGGTGTGATTTTTTATTACCCCGTTTGCAAGGACCGTCGTCAACACTTTGTATCTCATGCAGAACTGTGCACTTTTGGATAAACTCATTGCGTGGACCATAGATTTGTGCCATCGCGAGTATGTATATCTCCACTTACGATGTAGTATTTGTTAGAGACAGGCATGCTGACAAGGTTGGTTTTGTGGCTTATATTCTGTGCCGCAACTTATTTTCAAATCTTCGAGTGCGTCGAGTATCATGACACTTGTCTCTGTATGTCCCATCCACCTCTCTTCAACCCTGTCTGAATCTCTTTCTTTCAGTTCGTGACAATGAGGCAAAATTGTATGCATGCGAACAAGCAAGTAAAGCATTCCCACGAGTGATTGATTATTTGCAGTTATCTGGCTTGCTTTTTTCGCCCTCGGAGCGCGACGTGAGTGCAGTCAAATCACAGCGCTTCAAAATTCTAACCATTTAAAGTGTTTTCCAACTCCCTCTTGGCTAGGTAAGCATATGATGTTGAACGATGACCACGAGCTGAAGTACCCTTAAATATACAGTCTTAATTCCAGAGCGACGCTCCGCGCAATGAACGAACTCGAGATTTCCTTGCCATCTTTGACACCCGCGGCGAGTTTTTGTATTTCTCGCTTGTGTGCACTTGTTGATGGGAGACATTGCAGATTGCTTCGGCCGTTTGCGACAATATGCAACCGTCAAAAGTGGGACAGATCGCACACGACGCTCAACTGCCTCCCAGCCCAGTACTGAGTACATGACGAAGTTTGATCGAAATAGAACCAATTCGTGGAGAACTTCTGACTGTTTCGTTTCCTGGTACATCGATACATGTAATCAAGTAAAAAAATAGACTGAGTGACCATTCAAAATGCTTCTCTAGACATGAAACAAATGACTACGCTCGCGAACGTTAAGTTATAGGCATGCATTCATTTTCAGAGACTTTAGAATTAATTAATTAAATCGTGAGATGCGGGCCGAGGACCAGGTCCTCGCACAGTTGGGTAAAGGTCCAATTGGAAGTGTTTAGAATAATGGTCTCGATGGGGTCCAACGAATCTGCAGTGATGGTCATGTTCGACCGTTTCCACCCTTCTTCAATGGGCAGACGCTCTTCCCTGAAGAAAACCTGAACAAATCTACAATCGGGCAAGGGTCGGCCTCACCGGAAAGATGAATGAACTAATAATCGCTTACGTCTTAGGCGCAACACCGGTGACCGCGTCGCCCATTATGGTCAGATAGAGGCCAGATTCACGGGTTCGCAGCAAGAACTCCTTCGCTGTGTTGGTGATGTTCGGATTGGTCGCAAGGGAAATGGCCAGCCTGTCGTGTTGGACTTGCCCGGCAGAGCTGGCGTTGTAATAATCCACGCCCGGATTGGCGTTTGCGAGAGTTGAGAAAATCGTCTCGTTGAAGTGGAGATTATCCCCGACGGCAAAATCGTTACGGGACACCGATGCGTCGTGCTCGATGAGGTTGTGCCTAGGTCATGGGATAATCAACTTCGAGACTTTTGTCTGCCATTGAAAGCAACCCACAACTTGAGAGCATCGAGGTCCAATGTCGTCGGGGCGTCGCCGGACAGGAGACCAAATTTCGCTGCCTGTATAATCGCGTCAGGTCCGACGTTGAATACATCTAGGAATTAGACCTTGGTTAAAACCACGACCTAGTCATTACTGCGCAACAACTTCACCAAGAGCAGCCTGCAACATCATTGGGATTGAAATATTTCTTCCGTCCCTTGGAAGATAACCATGATTGGCAAGACTGCGAGATTCTAAGCTCTGGTGGTATATACGAAAGAGCTCGCCTACGTGTTGAGACCTGGGCAAGGCGAGCGTTGATCCGTGGCTTTGGGCGCAATCCATTGGTGATTTTCATGTTCCGAGTTCGATTCTGAACCATTCGACATTGCCACAGCGGCAAGAAGAAGCGAAAGAATGAGGAAAAGCCATTGTGCGACCGTTTACTGGTTGCAGGGAAGAATTGGACATTTCACCCTCTTTATAAAATTACGGGTGTCTGTCAGTTGTCTGCCCGTCCGAAGCCTTTTTTTTTTTAAAAAAAACTCGGCTGCTCATCTGACCTTTGCTTCGATCCGACATTACCCCGTTCGACATTTGGCTTCTTTACAACCCTCTTTTTTTTTTTTTTTTTTTGGAGCGTTGGAAATAATGAGTCTCCCAAGGTCATCCGCTATTGTTGCCGCAACGTCAACTGAACTCAGTTCAACGCAGGGTAAACTCAGTTCAACTCAAGTCTCCGTTACAGACCGTTAAACCAAGGTAATAGTTCAAAAAGAATCTATCAGTCAATACTAGCGGAAGAGGGCCCTGCCGAAGCGGCCCAGGAACGGCTTGTAATTTATAGAAAAGCGCAGGGATTAAATTTAGATCAACCTTGCTGCGGATATCCCAGGCTGTTGTTGAGAACCTAATGGAGGCGGCCGTTGTAAAAATTTTTGGGAATTGTGCCCTTTGGATTCCCATTTTGGAAACAGCTTCTCGGGGTTTACAGGGACAATTCAAAGACCATGGCATGAGAAGTCAGACCTCAACTTGAAGCTGACATGCGCAGCCAGACAGTTAACGGGGTAGGAGTCGGTACACGCACCATTTATACCATCGTTATCGGCCTACTCTGTATTCCAACAGCTGACCGTCCAAATCGCCGTGGTGGAATTGACCAGAAACAAAAAAGATCTATCTGAATCAAGCACCTAAAAGGAACATAGGAACATCGTGGCAGTAAGCTCTAGGGAAGCCTGGTACGCCAGATTGGACCGAGCGTTAAGCAAGTACCAAGTGGAGATAAAAAGAAAAAGACACGCGATACAGGGTCGGGTCTATAAAATATATTCCCCAAAAATATTTGCTGGAGCGTCGTTGGAGTGGCACACACTCGGCCATACTCAACAGCTTTGAGCCGTTGAAGATAACGAAGTTAATACATCCCGCTCTTGAAACGACGTCTTGGTCACACAGCATCAGCTGCCTTGATAGTAGAACATGCGTACATACAGCTTCCTCAGCTGCGCATCCGTCTTCAAGTGCTGCAAATGTGCGCTCGGCGGGCGCCGCACCGGATCGATGTACGGTCGGACCAAACCTTTCAGGTATGTACGACATGTTATGTTTTCCCAAGGGGACGCCCTATGCATTGCTGCTCATGGAAACGACTATTTTTGGTGCTGAGAAGTAAGTCGGCAGGAATCATGACACTCACAAGCGACAAGGTCGTCTATGTACAACTGCGGTATTTATCCTTTTAAGTAGCACAGAGGAGACCACAGGGTGGTCAAAAGAAATAGAGAATTATTGAACAAAATCCACTGGGTCGAACGTTCCAGGCCGGGACAGCACGAAATTGAAGGAGGCTCAAACGCGACGGACGAGCGACGCTGAATTGGAGGAGACCCAAAGAAACCAAAGGAGGTAGAAAAAGAAGTGCGCTGGATAATACGATTGCGGTCGTACTTGGTCAGGAGTGGAGACAAGAGTGAACCAGGGATGGAACAAGACTACGTGCCCAAGATGGTGTTTTCGCCAACAACAGCGGCAGCTTGAGGGTATCCAACCGATGCTTTACAGGACGGCCTGTTTTGTCATGTCATCGAGAGCCCAAGCCCCTCGTAGATTCGAGTATAAGAGTCGCAGGATTTATCTGAGCGAATTGTTGCATCGTTATATGTCTCGGCAAATCCGGTAGGGCGCATAACATTCTGTAGAGTAAGCGACGGAGTTTTTCCAAGGAGTGATTTTTCTTCAAAGAGAAGGCTCGGGGTGGCAGTGCCGGTGCTTGCCATATTTGGTCGTTCGCTGGGCTTTGAGTGGAATTTCCACTTCCTGTCTTCCTGTCCTCCTGTCCCATCTGGGACCCTCCGAGTAGTGCCCTTGGATTGTGGCATCTTCATTTGTCTCATATGGAATATCCTTTCGTCGTCTGTGCAGGCCAAACGCCTGCAGTCGAGATTGCGATTGATTTGGCTTGCTCGATGGGCTCCGAGTCTTCTGGCTGTTGGACCTGGAAGCGACTTGTTGGCTCTACCATCGTGCGACGGATTCAATTCATACCGAGTTGCCTTTTCTGAGATCAAGGATATGATAGGCAGCAAAAAAACGCCGATCACACAGCCCTTGCAGTAAGCGCCGCGGGACATTCGCCATCCCATGGTCCCGGTGTCGCTTTTCCAAGCGGACAACAATACACTCACCCTTCGCAACCCGATCTTGTCTCAATAATAGAACGATATCTTAAGCTCCCCATTCACGGGATCACTGTGACATGAGCGCTGTTTCGGCGCCTCGTGGCCTGCTCTCCTCCTCCTCATGCCCAGGGAAAACAGCTTCAGTGACTCCGATGGGCGGTCGTTGACCCCCGACCTCGAAGATGAGGTCGATCTCTACCCACCCGCGTCTCCCACCTATGCTTCTTCTATGCCCTACAAACCTCCCGAGTTGCATGCGACTCACACAAGGGATTCAGTGCGCTCCCGAACAGCTAGGATTTATTCTCCCGGCCCAGCCACTCTTCATCCGAAGGACCGTTTTCGCTATGTCGTACGCAAAGTGATAGCCCTGCATCGAGGAGCGAATATCATGTCCCGGGGAGGCGTAGGCGCGGAGCCGGGTGTCGACCCGCGGCGCGCCTCGGCGGATGCGGAATATGGGGGAATCAAGCAGGAGTGTGTGATTGAGGTGGTCGACTATTCTGCTGTTCGCAGCAGCTTTGGGCGCATGACGAACCGCGAGTTCGTAGACCTCATGAACAATCCCGATGCTAGTGCTCGCGATCCATGGGTCAAGGTGCGCTGGATCAATATCGCGGGGATGAGCTGGGATGTCATTAAAGCGGTATCGATAAAATACGGCGAGTGGCCTAAATGACCTTCTGCCTCTCTCTTAACAATCCATCCAAGGCCTGCACCCCCTAGCGCTGGAGGATGTATTCCATGGGCATGCGAGATCAAGGTCGAAGGCTGACTACTATGCTCAGCATTTGTTCCTCCGTCTTCTGTGTCACGAACTGAGCGAAGAGTCGACCCCGACGCTTACTGGTGTCCCGCGCTTTGAATCCTCTGCCCCGCTTATGAGCGAGACGTCTGAGGACGAGAAGGCCCTTCTCGGTGGTTCACTGCGCAAGCGGCGAGCCCAATCGCAAAGCCGCAGCTCAGAACCTCAACATCGACGCCGTTCTTTGGATTCGCAGAAATGCGCGCCGCCGCCGTTGCGACTGATGAGCAGCGTCGTATACAGGAAGCCGCACTGAAGGCATTGAAGAGCGGCGAGCGGGTGAACGTCAACGTCGTGCCCATGTTTATATTCCTCTTCCGGGACGGTGCGTGCGCTGTTCGCCCTCGACGCCCCGGTGTGTAAGGAGCTGACTTGATGATCCAGGGACAGTAATCTCGATTCACTCGACACCAAGCTTGGAGATGACGGAGCCCATCACGCACCGGCTGCGCCAGTTCGACACGGTGCTGCGCACGTCCGCGGACGCATCGCTCCTCGTGCAGAGCCTGCTCGGCCTCATACAGACAAGGCCTCGAGGTCAGCAGCAACCTGATATTTATTATTGATTACATATTGTCGCTCGCAGGTCGTAACGGCCTACCAAGACAAGATAAGAAGTTCGAGCGCACCATCATGTCGAAGCCCACCATCGACACCGTGCGCAACTTGCACATTCTTCCGCCGACCTCATCCTCCACCGCGTACGCTGGCGCCCCTCAAGACGGTGGTCTACGGGTTACGACGCTATGATATCGACCGTGCGGCTGCACTCATAGATGAGTCCGTCAAAGACATCAAGGATGTCAAGGTTGGATTCATGACACAGAAGAGCCTAATCTACCTCGTTTGTGGCTGCTCCTCATTTTACTTTGTAACCGACCCACCTTTGATTTTCCAGGCGGATGTGCACGACCACTTGGAGCATGTACTCAGCCAGCTTGATATGATCGCCGGCGTCGGGCAGAATCTGGTCGATTATACCTTCAACGTGCGCCCTCCCTCCACCCACGAATCTTGTGAAACTGACGTGGTCTGTAGATGACTTCGTACGAGATGAATGAAATCATGTTAGTCTCGCACCCTTCGTCCTCCCTCGTCTCAGCTCGCTCACAAATCACAGGCGCCGTCTCATGCTCGTAACGGTCATCTTCCTCCCGCTGACGCTGCTCACGGGGTACTTTGGGATGAACTTTGATAATATGTGGAGTGTCAAGCACGGGCACGGGGATTGGATGTATGTGCTCATCTACGCTATGTCCTCTTGAATACGACCCATTCATTCTGCGAGCAGCTACTGGGCGATCGCGCTGCCGATCATGGCCATCGTACTCCCGCTCTTCCTCGCCCCAGACATCCAACGCATGGTCCATCATGTGCGAAAGCAAATGCTGACGCAAAAGGTCGTCAAGGTGGGCACACTCAAATCCACTCTGCTTACGCGACTAACCTATGATCACAGTCGTTCAAATCTGTATAATTTAATACGCATAGTACATAGTGCCGGGGCCCCGGCCTTAAAGATTTTTATAATTTATATTTTTCTTCCTGCTTAATGGCTTGTCGTTGTTTGGTGACTTCCATGGCATGGCCCGATATGGAAGAAATAATGCCACATATGGAAGGAGGAAACAGCACCAAAAAAATCCTGCAGGATAAAAGGATTTCAGGGATGGAAAAGAGTCAAAAAAATTTCTAGGTCTTTTCAGATGGCTATAAGTAGTTCTGGGTTAACCATTCGACATATTTTTCTCCACTGTAGCAGGAAACGGTAGAGGATCGAAATATCTCACAGATTATACAAAGGCTCAGCGTGCAGGAAGGCAGGCAGTTGCGCTGCAGGACTTCAGCCTGTGCCATAATTTCAAAAGATGTACGCTTACATTTGTACGTATATCATTTGGTATTACGGAAAATCATCAGACATGCAACTTTCCAGCTTCCTTCATGATTTCCTTGATGCGCTGAACCGGAAGACTGCGCCATTTCCTGCCTGTATAGCCCTCCATTTCCTCGGCAGCAAACAAAGCATTGAGGATTGCTTCCTCAGTAGCATCTGATGCAGCCCGGAAGATGGCATCCAGCGTATCGTTATGTACTGCCTCGACGCTCTGATCTGGCAATTAGTGGGATTCCGAGATCAGGAATTGGTACAGACATAAGTAGACACAGGCTCGATTGTTTGTTCGTACCGCGGACTTTGAGGTGGTGTGAGAGGCGTCGCAGTCGAAAAACAGAGGAAAATATCTGCAGGAATGTTTTAGTACGGTCATTAATTTGTTTGGCATATGCCTTACCGCCGCTAAAAAATCCGACGCCGCCCCCGCCCCTCGAGATCCCCACTCCTGCTCGGCGAGCTACGGCACTACACTGCAAACAACATAAGACCTCGAAACCAATAAGAATGAGATAATAACCTGATGAGGGAGTAAAGGTGCATCTGTTGCGATCACTACAATTATGCTGTAGATGCCAACAGTGGGTATCACAGCTTCAACGGACGAGGTATGTTTACCTTCCATCTCCGTCTTTGGGTTGCTGAATTTTGGCATCGTACGTCGGATACCAGGGTTTCATGAACCCCTCCTCAACCAGGATTTTGCCAGCGGGAACGCCGTCGATAATCAGGTCCCTCGGAGAACCGTGATTAGCCTTTCAGATATGATTTAACGCAAGGGAACGTGACCCCCGGTTATGAACGGACCTGCACAATAGCACCGACAACAAAATCCTTGCCATTCACCGAGGGGACCAGGCGAGAGGAGGTTCCAGTGCCGCCCTTGAGGCCGAACGAAACCATTGCAGCGCCACCGCTACGACAGTGTAAAATTAAAGTGACAGCACCAGACCAATCTCACTATACGCACCCAACATTTCCCTCCCGCAGTTTACCGCTGGTCATATTAGTTAGGGCCTCAGAGACGTCCGTGATCCCAAGAGGATCGCGTCCCAGAGGGTGAGTCATGCGATCAAACGTCTCGCCCACCACCGGGAGACCGAGTATTTCAGGGTGGAGCCGGCTCACACCTATGCGAAGAATGAAATCAAGAAAATAAATGCCACACGACCGACCATTATACACGCAACCTAGCTGATTGGTGCCAGTGATTGCAACATAACCAGTGAGCTGTCCACACTCCTGAATAAAATGCGACCTGGGAGATTCCAAAACTCAAAATCATTCGAAGAAAGAAAGTAAGCAAATTATTACCCAGATAGCTCTCCGCTTCCCTGCAAGATGCCCACTCCGGCGAAGAGCGGGACTTGTTCTATATCATCTGTTCCAATAAGCGTTACACCCGCTCGAACAATCTTCTTCCTCTCCTCCTCGTCTGGGCTAAACAATATTCAAGCGCTGTTCGGTAGAATTGCTCGACTATTGGCAGCAACTCACGATGATATATCCCCCTCGAATTTTTCCATCATCCCTACCTTAAGACGTGGAACATCCGTAATGGAATTAAACGGTCCTGGTGACAGAAGATCGCCAATTTGAATGCCTATATCTCGGGCTCGCGGTCGATTCATTGGGGGCAGGCTGGGGTGAGATAGGAGGGATTTTGTTGCCTCCCCCATGCGATGAGAGAGAGAAAGCCGCGTTGACTGCGCCCCAGGACCCGCGCAGTTTATACAGTCGCTCCGCTGCGTATGACAAACCACTGACAAACCCAAGACAGTGACCAATGACCCCGGAGGTTAAGAAACACGCCGACCAAACGCCGACTGCGGAAAGATCCGAGCTCAGTCACGTTCACGTGCTGTGACTAGCCGTGTCATTGTCAACTGACTTTCTTGTTCTGCCAGTAATTTATTCAAAATCTCGCCCGATAACCCTCCCACCGCGAACATTTAAAATCAGAGAACACGGACGTAAAGTCCAATACTTCTTAATATAATTTCAGAATAACCACGCCCAAATCTTGCCTCCGATAGTCGTCGGCTCCGGTTCGTCCACATCGATCGTCTCAGGCGGAGGGACATTGGAGTGGAAGTCCATATCCTTCGGCGCGACGACTTTGGACCTGCGCACAACCTTGTACACGATGTACAAAACCGCGAAAATCGGGAGATTGATGTACGCGATGATGAAATCGGAGACGTCCCACTGGCCCTTGATGAAGACCGACCAACCGTTGAAGAAGATGATTATGATGCTCCCTGAAAGGCACTGTCAGACCTGCAGTACGAGATGCAAAAGACAGCCAAGCGTACATACGAGAGCCCAGTAAGCCGGCCACGGCTGCAGGCGATTATAATACACGAATTTGGTCCGGTCGATGCCTTGTGCCTGCATGCCATGGTAGAAGCGGATATACGTCCAGCTGATGATGGCTGGATTGGGTGTTAGCGCAAAGATGGGAGCCGAAAACTAGACACGCACCCCAAGTGCAGAAACCCAAGATCGAAGTGAGATTACTCAACCAATTGAGCACAGTGGACGCTCCCTCTGAGAGGGCCATGTACGACAGAAGAATCCAGATGGCGGAGAATGAGAGGGCAACGATGGGCAGACCATGCTGAGGAAACATTCGGTTAATTGATCAGAGAAAAAGATATTTGCCAAACCTTGGTGGTCTTTGCAAAGATCCGCGGGGCTTGGCCACGGAGTGCGAGACCGTATATCTGGCGAGACGTTCCGTACAGACCACTGTTCCCCGCGGAAAAGGCAGATGTGAGCACACCCGCATTAATCACGGCTGTGTGCGGCGATTGAGAAACCCGCAGAGATAGCTTTAATACGGGGTGTACGTACATGGCAGGCCCTTAACCCCGGCACGAGTCATCGCGAGAACGAAGGGAGAAGAGGCGGCTGTGCCAGTGGACTGTAGTAGATTTTTGTCATTGGAGGGGACGAGCATGCCTGGGTGCACAGTTAGATCTCACCCAAAAAGGAAACTACGAGGACGTACCAACGATGAGAATACCGAGCACGTAGAACATCAGGATGCGGTAGAAAACGCGGCGAACAGCTTTTGCGAGCGCGTGGCGGGGGTTCTCTACCTCAGCTGCCGTCATCGCGAGCGACTCCATTCCCAGGTACGAATATGCCTATTGAGTGTTAAGCGCGCAAAGCCAACTTGTTCTTGTGACGCACCGCCTGGAGAAGTGTCTGGAACCAGCCGAGGAATTTTCCCGCGTTCCCGGCGATGATGAACGGCGCAAATGCACCGGGGTCCTGTAAATCCCAGGTGAATCTTTGGACGCTAATGCGTTAGACGGCGTGACAGACCTTCCAATAACGAAATCCAATCCGTTCGTGGCTTGGACCCCCGCCAAGATCGATCGCTAAGGAAGCATATTAGGAGCAGGCCAAGATCTACAGAAGGATGCAGACCGAGCCCTCCGATGATGCAGAGAAGGACCAAGGCAATTTTGATGCAAGCCTGAAAAGGAAATGAGGATGACAAGCCCCTTCCGTCGAGATCGACATACGAAGCCAAATTCAGATTCCCCGAACCACCGTACTCCCAGGAAGTTAACACCCGCGCACAAGAACATCAGAAGCTGCGAAACGGGAGTGATAAGCGATCTGAAGAAGCGACACGGTAGCTGGCTCACTGTGAGGTATCCAGCGAGATGCGAGTTGGGCATCCCCAAGCCATCGGGTCCGGTGTCCCAAAAACCAATGATGAGGGTGGCACTGATGATTTCCGTGGGCAGACTGACAACTCCGCCGTACCATTGCAGCCAGCCCAGTGCGAAGCCCATGGCAGGGTCAATGAAACGCTCGGCGAAATGGATGTCTGTTGAGGGCGGGTAAGGATGCAATAATAGAGCAGAGAAGCGAACGTACAGCCACCAGAGATAGGCATGTAGCACATCATCTCACCGAGCGACATCAGCATGCAATAGCAGATAGTGCCAACATGGATGTATGCGAGCCTGTGCGCAGCCAGAAGATGGGTTAGAGAACAGAAAAAAATGACAAGGAGTGTGGCCTACAAAGCACCGGCAGGGCCAGCATGGGCAATAGCCTTCCCTGAACCTAGGAAAAGGCCAGTTCCAAGAGTCTGATAGAGAGAAATCAGCGTATATGTATGGGTGCGTCAGAGGATACAGACCCCAGCTAGGGCGATCATCTGGACATGCCGCTGCTTCATATTTCTTTGGAGCCCATCGTACAGACCCGTATTGACGTCGACCTTCACCGAATCCACGTCGTAGTCGCCACTGTCCTTCTCGACTGCTTTTTCGTAGTCAACGACCCCCGCTGACTTCTCGGAAAGCTTTTCGTCGGACGCCGACATTTTTGTAGGTGCGTGAGAGGGTGGTTGAGAGAAAAAAGGCGCCCTGGTCCTTGGATATTTTATATATGGCGGGTCCTTATCGCGGCTTGATGAAGTTGCCTTGATGGATGTATACTCGATGGCGAATAGCTAAGCGTATGGAAGCTCGAGATAACGTATCAGTGGAGACGAGGTTAATGCGGCCTCCAAGTCTTCAAATCGGTTCAAGCTGGAACCTATCGCGAGCCCGGATGCACTATAAATTTTGGTATTTCCATGAGGAAACAGGCTGTGGAGGAGGAAAAATACTTGCAGGAAATCCTCGTGGGAACCCCTGCCCTTTCACGACAGAAAACCGGGGCCCACCGCTGTCAGTGTTCATATCTATGATCGACAGCGACGAGCGGACGTGTGAGGATGGAAACAAACTACCGGAAGGATTCCAACATCCAAATATGCCGTGTGACAGCAGAAATATAATAGTCCTTCACGGTGAAATTGGGGTTAAAATAGCTGGAAATCGAATGAGCATATATGTAGAGTTCAATTGAAGAAAGACCAGCCTGGACTTTGGTCCTACCACAGCACTGACAGTGGGAGTGATACCGCTTGCACATACTAAGCGACGGATAAAATAATATTATACCCAGCCGGGTCCAATGTGCATCTTGAGATCCACAATGACATGCAGCTACCCGTATTTCGAGTCTTCTTCAGAGGCCCTGGTTTGCAGAATACATGTCAATGCCGGCGCCCCAGCGAAATTCAAGTTGGTTGTAAGGATTTTTCGTGCTCGTGGCTTGCCGCCTAGTCGTAGAGATCGTTGTGATACCTTGCGCAGACAAGAGAATAGACCGCAACGTGCTGAAATTTCGACGCCAATCACGGGAGAGTCTTCATTGTCGAAAACTGGACTTGAAGCGGAACGCCGCCGGCGCGGTGCCGCGGTCGTGACTTGTGACGGTCACGAATAACGTATGTAGGATATCTTTTTGACCAGGCTCCCATCCCACAGCAGCGATCAACGTCGAACTAGTTCCCTGGGGTCTGAGCTATCGATATTTGGGGTTCCAAGACTTTTTTGCCCCGTTACCTGCCTCCAGCCTCTGAGGAGCTATGAGGTCTACTGTACCAGCTACTTGATTTCGGGGTCAGATTGGCGTCATGAATTCAAGTTGTTTCTTGCTCCGAGACTTTGTTGGCCTTGCAATTGCGGACTCTCCGGCCTAGCGCAGAACAAGGGTAGTGGTTGCGGTAAAAGAGGCAGAACCGCCAACTGACTCATTTCGCTTGTATCCGGCTCACTCTCACTTAGTCATGATCTCTTGAACAATCGTAACAAATAAATAGCTATGGTATATCTGCGTGATAAGCGATTCACCTGCCAATGGCTGCGGGCTCGGAATCGTTTCAGGCGCTTCCAAGATCCTTCTTCTCAATGCAACGTCCTTTTCAACGATGAAGAACCCGCCAGGCTCGAAATACACAGCAATAACGGGTTGGTTACATCCATAACCTTCAGACGTCAAAATGTCCACGGCAGACGAGGGTTTATATACGTGTGAACGATTGTCTTCACAAAAGTATCTAAAGTCTGCTTGCGAGACTAGACGAGGGATCCTTTTGTGCGGCTACGTCTTTTCCTTTACTGTGAACTTTGACGAAAATGCACAGGATACGGCTGGGAAGGGACGAAAGCACAGCGTATGAGAGAATCTACGAAAAGGTTGCTCGCGGTAGTATCAGCTCGTCGGAGGAGAGGAAGACACGCATGTCTGTTATATGCCAGGACCCGGTGACTGGAATTTAGTCCTTCCCTACGAATTCCGAGCGAGTTCAAAATTTCTGCGACAAAATTCCAAAGGAGGTTGAAAGGATGGGAGAATTCCGGTTTCGGCTACTTCGATTCTCAGGCAAAGCAGGTCAAAGCGTTGTCTAAGCGTATCTGATGCCATCTCCAACGCAACCCATTTGGACGATCCGTTTATTGGCCCATGTCAAAGGGCCTGGTGAGCCCAAGGTGAGCCTCTGGACAACGCTAGCCTTCTTTCTAACATCGCGCTTTGATTATCCGTGCAGTGGTAAATTTATTCTAGATATGGCGCGGGTACTGGAACTTCAGGACAATGAAGAGGCAAAGAAAGGCTATTTCCATTGTCGTTTGACCGGCCTCGAGGCACCCAAAATTGACATTTTCGGTATATTGACCCGTGATAGCTGAATATTCTTGGAAACTCTCGGTCCGTTCAATGACAGGCTTCTGTGACTTATCAAAGGGTTCGCCTCGTTCCTGCCTCATAGTGCTATTAAAGAGGGGTAGATATCCCAGGATGAAGCCCGCTCTCAGACTCGAAAGAATTCAAAAGCTTCGTTCAATGGACCACAATGACTATTCCCTGCTTCACATTCAGGCTCTCCGTCGCTCTTCAGTTATCATAAACTGGCCACCATGCCCGTCGTACGCAGCATCATTCCGTACCGCAAGTCGCGCAGGCTGCGAAAAACCGAACCAAAAGATTATGGACGTACGTTCATTCTACCGCTGTGTTTAGTTAGGACCGTCATTCATGATAATCTCCAGAGGACGACGACCTATGGGAGCCGTACGATGAGGCAATGCTGGCACCGTCTCCTACTGTTCCCGTAAAATCCGAGCCCGATGCCCCCTGGATGTCCTCATTCCCAACTTGGGCCAATCCGTGCACATCCCCCGCCCACGGAACGCTTTCATTTTCTTCCGTTCAGACTACGTCAAGGCCGAGAAACGTGTTGCCTCTCGGCCGGGATCGCTTGACCAGACCGTCCTGAGTCGCGGCGCCGGCGACGTTTGGCGCGAGATGAGCGAGGACGAGCGTCTCCCGTACGTCCTCATGGCACAACAAGAGAAGGAGGATCATGCCCTCAAGTACCCCAACTATCGATACGCACCTGGGAGCGCGAATGGCGTGGCGCGGAAGAACAAGAAGCCCAAACCGGCTGCCCTCAGACGGGCGTCGACCGCGACTTCAGACTCCTCCGATGTGCGTGCGAGATCCCCCGTATCCGACCTTCGTCCTTCGCGCAAGTACAAGACCAACCCTCCCGCACCGCGACGCAGGAAGCCCACTCCCGTTACTCCTCGACGTCCTCGCGTCCCTGCCTCAGCTGCACCCGTCCCGGCCGTGGAGACCCTCGAGCCTGTTGTAGAGGAGCCCGAGGCTTCCCCTGTTGTAGAGGAGCTCGAGGCTGCTCCTGTTGTAGAGGAGCCCGAGGCTGCCCCTGTTGCAGAGGAGCCCGAGACTGCCCCGGCCATTGAGGAAGACAAGAGCAACAAGAAAGATGAGGTGCGACTCTTTAGATCCGTTCTGCTCTGTTCTAAAGCAATTATGCAGCCCAAGATCGTCCGGAGCTCTGTCCGCCCGTCGTCGTACGACCGTAGCCCCACACAGTTTGGATTCAAGCGAGACTTATCTCCCACGACCATCGAGTCCCTCAGTCTCGCCCCGAGGCCCAGCCGCTCCCCATCACCGTCCATAGACATGCGGGCGCTCTCACTGAACGACTCGGCTGCCGCATCCCCTGCCCGCTCGCCCTCTCCCGCCGCCCCTTCTGCGCCGGCGGCATTTGAGTGGGATGACTGGATGTACGCTCCTCTGGAGATGAACGAGGAAGATCCTCAATTTGACGCACCGCCAGAGGAGTTCGGTTTCTACCATCCGTGGAATTTCGACGATCTCTCCCGTAGCTGTCCTCCTGTCCTGACCGACAGCTTCCTCATGACCTGATACGCCCTCTTCTCGTTCCTCCTAGTCCTACCCACTCATCTTTCACCGGAATTGCATATGTACAATATAGGAACAACCATGCATCGTCCTTCTTCCCTGTATCTATTACGCGGCCTGTATCTATATCTCCTTAGAATATGAAGTTAGGTTATGTCCTATCGGCCAAAGCGAGCTCAACGAAACTGATTTTGATAATGGGAGGAAGGGAGTTCGGCTTGGGCAGCTCCATTTGAATATCAGTTTGGATTGGACGCAGTAACGATCCTCTTCAAGTCCTCTTCCTCATTGCTTCCTCATGCAAGCACAATATCATACAGTATACATAAGGCTGTAGTTACGATTTCGCGGCGGAACTTGAAGAGACATGTCGGAATTTCTATCTAAGACAGCATTTCGTGGAAAATGCTGTATTTAATCCGGTCAATTGAACAACCTGGGCAGGACCGCCATCGGCGCGCGTCGCGAATATATAACGTGATCGCGAATGTGGCCGTGCAGGGCGGGTGTTTGATCAAAGCCTTGTTGGCCTCTGACCATAACAGTCACATCACACGTCACAATGCTTTCCTCGACCACCGCGTCGCAAGAGGAACTCAAAGCCCATAGGGTACCGCTACAGTGGCGAGATGGATGTTCCGCGTGCGTTTATGTCTAAATTCGATATCCCCTTGCTCAGATCTCCCTTGTCCGCCAATTATCTCATTCAAATGGCCACTTTTGTATCTGTGTCCTCTTGACCGAATGTATGCCAACTTCTGGATCGCCATTGCCTACGGATACGCTCTACAGCCTCGTAATACCCCTCAACATCTGCCGCAGAAAAACCCTGTACATGCCATGGGAATGCGACCATGAACGGCACGCGTACGAGA
The DNA here is from genome assembly GCA_029378395.1 of Mycena leptocephala. Classification (NCBI taxonomy): domain Eukaryota; kingdom Fungi; phylum Basidiomycota; class Agaricomycetes; order Agaricales; family Mycenaceae; genus Mycena; species Mycena leptocephala. Next base: position 71,544 of record JARJLF010000795.1, read on the forward strand.
AGTGCGTCTCCACATTCTCGATTCGGCTTTCTGTGACTTATGTCCTTGTCTATAGGTGTCAGTACGACGAGTGAGTATTCTGGTCATTGTCACAATTGGTGTGCTAAGTGCTGTCTCAGCTATATGCGCCGAATGAAGGAGGCAACGAAGCTGAAACTCGCTGCAGCTGAGGAGGCCGCCGACTCGTGATACATGTATCATCGCGTTAGAATTTGAATTCGATGGTCTAGAGATATTCAAATGCTGGCGTCGTCGATCTGGGGAGCGGAGTGAAACCGTTTGGAATTGCCGTTTGGAATTGGATCCTAGTCGAATCGAGTTCGGCGGCCCACGAATCAGCGGAACTCGTGAAATTTAAGAGCGTGAGCGGCGGCCGGCGGGCGTACAGCGACCTCATGCACGATTACATTTTGCACCGTTCGTGGGAGTAAATTGGCGTAGACTTTTATTCGTCAAAGCGCACAGCGAGGATCCATTTTACACCGTCCAAAAAAAAACAATAAAATACAAGTGCCATAGCTAAATACTATGATACGGGCGTGGCGAAGGATAACGTTAATGGGTCAGTGTGATCATAATATGTACGCCGCAGTGATTATTGTACACTAGGCCAGCCAGCGAGATATAGCGTATACTCATGACGAGCTCGAGGCCTTCTCATCCAGCACCTTCTCGTCTCCGATGTCGTGCCTGACGCCCGCTTGGACCGCGGCGGAGTGGACGATCTGGTCGGTGGCGTCCTCACCATCGAAGATCGCGGCGGTCTCCTCCAGGGTGCGGTTTTTGGTCTCGATAACGACTGAAGGAAGGAGAGTCAGATATGGGTAAGGTTTGGGGAAAGGGAAAGGTAGCGCACAGAAGTAGAGGAAGACACCCTCGAACACCAGCCAGACGCAGTACACAATGTAGTACTTCCAGTCAATAGTGTCTGAGAAGGATTGGTTTAGTCTTCTAGCAGCCGTGTGTGGAAGAGCGTACCAAGAGCGATGGGGTTGACGTATTGATTGAAGATGAGGGCGAGCGAGATCGTGAAATTGAAAATATTGAATCCCTTGGCACGAATGTTATACGGCAGGATTTCAAGCGTGTATGTCACAACTGAAAGACGATTGTCAGTCATACTGATACCAGGGGAGAGTAGCAAATCTCACTAAGAGGCGTGAAGGCAAGACTGCGCATGTATCGTCAGCCCCACGACCTGCACAAGGAATAAAGGACTCACTCGTATGCGGCGTAGTACAGGAAGATGAAGGCGATGACGGCGTGTGCCGCAGACTCATTGCCGTTAATCCTGAACCGTGCAGTGCAAATGGTCTGCAACGTGAAGAAGAGGGTCATGCCGACGACCGAAGTCAGGAACAGGAGTCGTCGTCCGAAACGTTCGACCATGGAGGACGCGGTGAGCGCCCAGGCGAGATTCCAAATTTGCAAGATACCGTTGATGAGCAGCTGATCGCATTATCAGTGCATCCGAACGAACAAAAAGGTCAAGACATGGCAAGTACCTGAATAGTAGGGTCGACGACGCCGATGGAAGTGAGGACCTTGTTGAGGTAGTACGAGACCAGTCCATTTGCGGACCATTGGGAGAAGAACGCAATGGCGACGATAATCCGGACACGCTTGCGGTTACCGGGGGTGGAGAAGAAAGACTTCCACCCGACATTGGCAGCGACTAAAAGATGACTTTAATATCACAGTCATATTCAGGGCACAAAGCATCCCACCTGTACGGTCGAACTCGATGGCAGCCTTAATTTCTTCAAATTCGTACTTGACAAGTGGATCATCCCTACCGACATGCTCGTCAGGATGGTCCAGTGCCCGGTAAGAGAATCACTCACTCATTGCCATCGGCATGGTAGTACGCCAAGGTTTTCAGAGCCAGGGCCTCCTTGCCCTTGCTGACCAAGTAACGTGGAGACTCGGGGGCGAACAAGACGAAGATGACTTGGAGAACGGATGGGATCGCCTGCAGTAAAGAAGGGACACGCCAGGCCCAAGTGCTCTGAATTTTGAAAGTTCCAAAGGTTGCCCAGGCAGCACTATGAAAGCAGTCAGACCACAATACAGTCCAAAAACGAAGTATCCTACACAATGGCTCCGGAGTACCAGAGAGAATTGTACGTCGAGGTGAGCGGAGCACGATATTTGGGATACGAAAGCTCGGTAATCAACATCGGTGCGGCATTAGCTGTAATAAGACGGTCAGGGACGGAGGAGCGATATAATTATCCATCAACTCTTACCAGCGAAGGTAAGCCCAAAACCGATGAGGAAACTAGATTAGGGGTTATTTGTGAGCCAGTTGTTAACAGATAGGGTGAAAATAGTCACCGAGCACCAATGAACATCCCGACGGACTGGGAAGCGGTTTGCACGGCGGTCGCGATACACATAATCAAGGCGCCAAAGAATACGGTTGGCCGGCGACCAATACCGTCCGCCATGTAGGGTGCGAAAGGATATCCAGCCAAAGCTCCGATGTTCTGTCAATTGACGATGAGTACCATACGATCTTGAGCATAAGCGGAACGCACTTGGATGGCATTCAGCAGACCAAGTTTGCCCTTCGTAGGGTGATCAAAATAGGTTTCCCACTGCGTCAAGGACTGCAACCCATTCATCATACTTCCATCGTATCCGTTGGTCGACGAAGTGATAAGCCTTGAAGTGGAGAGATAAGCGAACAGTGGTGATTTGCCGCGGATGTACTCACAGCAAGGCGATCCAGGCATTGAGAACAATGAGTCTAAAAATGGATAGATATGAGACGCGACATTCCTATGCAGAGAAAAACAAGGACGCGCCGTCTGTTGTTATACCACTTCCGGTTGGGGTCCATAAGGTGCGTATACGCATTTGTGTGACCTGCATTCGCGACAGCTCCGCCGGCCATTGTGGATAGGAATGACTGCTCGAGTAACTGGGGGCAGGAAGGACGCCTGGAGAATTATTCTGAAGCTCGGGGTTTATGTAGCGCGGCCCAGGTGACATAAAACCTGGAGTTTCTCCAAAGGTACGCCGGTTCATTTGGGAAAGTTTGGGAACGACGCTTTTTTGGTCGTGAGGGATCTTCCTAAAGGGGCCAGTCATTTGACTGATGGCAGTGTGTTTCGATCTCTGGTAATAGGATGGTGATAGACGGAGGAATTAGAAAACCACATACGCAGGTCCTGCCCAACACTCTCCGTATCGAATGAATGGACTAAACTCGAAGAGCCTAGGGAACGGTGGATGCAAAGCGCCTGAAGAATTCTTTCCGCTGAACATTTCATCGACAATTCCCCACAAATCCGGGGGTGAATATCAAATGTTGGCGCGGGCGCGCCATCACACCATCCAAAAAAATTCCGTGTGACTAGAATGGCGACGGCCCTCCGAAGTTTGTCCGTCCATTCAATTCGTAGGCGGGAGGGCGGGAGCTATTTCTCCGAGTAGCAGGACAGTACCACTTACGAACTCCAAGACGCGAAACGCGAAAAACTTTGTAGGGGTTCTTTGAATCTTTCCTTGACAGTCGGCATTCCACATGTGCTACGACAAGCTGAAAATAGAAATACGAGATATGACTGCGACAGATAGTGGAAGTGGTCCTACATTAAGATACATTCAAAACCGCTTAAGCAGTTCAGACGCCGATGTCTCCTGGCTCCGTTCTAGTCTATGATCGTCCAGACTGGGCTCCATTTCTGCTGTCGAGCTCAGAGTAGCAGTAGTGATTTCGGCCTTCTTCTTGCGCCCGAACGAAACACCCCAGCTGCTGGCCAAGTTTGCGAGCGTATTGCTAGCCGTGATGGTCGGTCTTGTAGGGCCCGCGGTAGCAGTGCTAGTGCTGGTACTCTCTGATATGGAGGTGGGAGCCAGGGGCGACGCGCGCGGAACATGGTACGACGAGGTTCTCCGCCGGCTATGTCTAAGAACGTTTGATACCCCTTCGGACATCGAGTCGTCTGGGGAAGGTGTCGTTGGGCTTCTGAATGGATTTGCTTCGGCAGAAGAGGGCGATGATGAAAGTATAAGTTGCTCGGCCAGAGCCGTGGTAGGTGGAGCCTTTGTTCCGGAGGAGCCAGATGAGGCACTTCCTAGGGGAGGTATGCGGCCCACGGAGAATCGAGAAGTGGTGGAGATGCGAGACGCGCGGGAACCTGGTCGCAAGGGTGAACTGAGCGCAGGGGCATGGTGGGGGATGGAGCCTGTGTGGTGGGATGGGGAAGCAGGGGAAGCAGGTGGCGGAGGAGACGTAGGGGGAGATGGCGTCTTATTGGGAGACGGGATCGGTTCCAATTGCGAGTCTGGTGGAGCCTGGGCAAGTAAACGCGACAAAGAAGAGGGGCGAACCGGAGGCGACGAGGTAGAACGCGACCGGACAGGGAAGAGGTGTAAATTTGGCGAGTGAGTCGTCAAAAATGAATCCTCCACATCTGCCTCGGGCGGTCCCGATGGAAGTGCGGGTGTGGTATCTATGAGGGATGATTGTGGCTGCTCCTTGGAGACTTTGCGGGACGACACCCTCCGCTTATTTTGCTGGCTGGGCTGAGTCCAGTCTTCTACTTCGAGCATATAATATTTCACTCCGTCGCCCAGTCCATAAGGGTTACTGGTCGGATCCTGGAACTTTGATGAGTCTGGAGATCGGGTTTTTTAATTAAGGCACTCACATTATGATCTACGACACGTTCGGTTATCGAGGTAATCCGGGCCACGATCCATTCTCTGGTTTTGAGTTGTTCTGCGAGGTGACCAGTAGCCTGCAGAAAGTAGTGCGGGAAAGAGACTAGCAGAAGGGAAAACTTCGGAACTGTTGTTATCTTCGACGAGTAGAAAGACTTACCATTGAAAGCGGCCCACGGTTTTGACACTGAGTTACGCGTCGGTAAGAACAGAGCTAAATCCCCCTTGGCGAAATTTCGGAATGATATCTTGCCCTTAGCGCGCTCGCGATATTCCTTGCATTGTTTCTGCCATTTCCGGATCGTCGAACCCGTTTTCGTGATGGCTTCTAAGAAGTGGTCGTGGTCAAAGGCCCGGAGTGCCTCTAGGGCGGCCGGAGGGTCCGAAGGATCGATCGGCGACGGCTCATCCAGATGGCTAATAATGCTGTGTCGCATCGAAGACGAAAAGCCCGATTCGGCCATCCCCGTGCTAGATCGCGAGCCCATACCAGGATGGGACGCCATCAGTTGCGCCGCGTTCAGAGCCTTGACGTGCGCGCTCCGGAAGGCTAGCGCGACGTCGAGAATCTGGGCAATCAGCCTGCTGCTGTTCTCAAGCCGCTGCTCAAAGTCGGATTGCGACGCGCGTCCCGCCCGCAAGTCCTCGCGCAACACACGCTCCGCATGCCGGGCCTCCCGCAGTTCGCGCTCGAGCCGCTTAACTTCCTCTCGAAGCCCGAGGGAGTCCGCGTTCGCCACGTCCATCTCCACCCGCAGGCCTTCGAGCTGCCGCACCGTGTGCTCCTGGACGGCCTTGAGCTCATGGAATTGCCGCTCTAGGACAGCGCGGTCTCCATCCGCCTCGGCGATATGATCCCGGATAATGCGGTCATGCTCCGACGCCTGAGCGCGGAGCAAGCGGTCCTTCTCGCGACTCGCCTCCTTCAAAGCTTGGTCCACCTTCTCGCTCTCCGCCCGCGCAGCTTGGATCTGTACCTCGAGGTTCTCCCCCGCGCACGGGCCTCCTCCAGGATCCGCAAGTTATTCGCCTGGTCCTCGAGGAGGTGGGCAACCTTCTCCGAATTCCGCGCCTCAAGTGCCTTGACGTCATCAAAGTCGGTGCGCACTTGAGCGAGTTCCTGGCGCAATGACTCGGCGATCTTGCTTTGCTCGGTCGCATCGGCCAGAGCGATGGCCAGCTCTCGGCGCTGGCTCTCGACATCGCCCGACAGCTGAGAGTTCCGCTCCTCCATGATCCGGCGCGTGCTCAAATCGCCCTCCATCTGGGACCGGACCTGCTGCAGCTCCCGCTCCAGCCTGTCGGCCCGTTCTCGTTCGGTCGAGACGTTCGAGTCGGCCTCCCGCAGCCCGGCCGTCAGTCGATGAATCTGTCCTTGAAGCGCGTATCGCTCCTCCTGGTAAAGTGAATCCTGATGGGTCCTGGATTCCTGGGCCTCGCGGAGTTGCTGGGAGAGTTCCTGGAAAGCTTGCTCATCCGCCTCGGTCGCTGCTCTCATGTCAGCAGAAATCAGCAGAATGGGGTTTACGGCTTACAACGGCGCCGAGATGATGATAGGCGGGACGCCGACAACACTAAAGCGAGGGAGTCAGCGACGAGAGTCCGACAAGGCGACGCGAGGACATGGACGTACATGAACGCTCTGCGATACGGTCGAAACCAGATTCTAGGCTATCCATCTTGACAACCAGCTTTTCTAGGGCGGCGCGACACTCCCGTACAGCTGCCAGAGCGACGAGGTCATTCGCGGTGCGAGAAGCGTTCTCCAAGTCATCTAACACGCGAAGAAGCCCTAGAAGGACGTCAGCCTAAGGCCGATACAGCTCTGAGCGTTATTACCGTCGACGTCCTCCCGTTCGAGAGAGTAGGACGCATCTAGATTGCCGGACGGCGAGAAGTCGATTGTAGGGACAGGGTCGTCCATGCCTCGTGTTTCAAAGGGTAGTTGTCCATGAACTTCTCCTCTATGCACCTGTCGTCGTTTGCGTTCGCTGGCACTGCAGCAAATGGTCATTCTCCTCTTCTGATTCTCGGGCTGAGAACACTCACGAAAGCTTGGCCATGACCTCCAGTATACTCTGCGCCCGCTGGTAAAAGAACCGCGCTAGTGTCGTCAGGAAAGGGCCTACGGGGAACAAAGACGACTCACAGAACTCTTTCCGCCGGACGATTTCGATGACGGTCGCACCATAGGCATAGAGCATATTATGCAGGCGCTGGATGTGCGAGAAGCTGTTCTTCCCTCGGAAGCTTAACTGCAGGTTGGCCAGCGTAGGCGGAATCTGTATCATGTCGTTGTTCAAGACACTGATGGTTCTTAATGCGCCGATACATTGCTGTGTGTATGCGTTCTGCGCTGTAAACGTGAATGAAACGCATCGCCATGTGAGACGGACCCAAGCCTACCTTAACGTTGGTGATGAACTGAAGTTCTTGACGAAGGGCGAAATCATGCTGGCGGAGCTCTAGCAGCGGGAGTTCAGGCGAATCAATAACACAGTATCAAAGCGAATATTCACCCTGCAGGACGCCATCGGGATCTGGTACATGACCTAGAAAAGATAAGTGCGAGTCGAGGTACTTGAAATCCACGACTCACCTTCTAGAACGGCCGCGCCATGGGAAATCTTCTCCCAAATCTCCTGGGATCGTCTTGAAGACGCCTCTCCGTCATCCAAAAGACTAAAACAATGCTCAGGAAAGGTGCATTGACATCGAAAGCTCACCAACCTCGTCTCAATAATCGTAGACCGAACGGAATCTGTACCCTGCTGTAACTGCGACACGGCCTGCTCCGTTTGAATGAATCGCGCCCGTAGGTCGTCTAATCCCCGGTCAGCGTCAGATTACGGGTGAAGAAAATGACACAAACCATGCGTCCGAGCACAGGTATCAGCCACCTGCTTCATCTTTACGTTTGATACATAATCGCCCAGCGTTCGCGGCTTGTCGCCAGATTCGATAGCCTTGCGCACAGCAGGCGACACGAACTCGGTGTGGATTCGAACTCGGCTTATGATGTCCAAATCGGCCTCCAAGCCCGTAAGCAATGCGGCTTGCTTCTCTAGTTCCCTACGAGAGCCTGCGGCAACGCTTTCGAAAGTATCGACAATGGCCAGGACATGCAGGTCCAAACTGGTCGACGCTATCCTCAGAGCTTCATGCTGGCAATGCAGAGTTGCTAGAATATGGCTGATATGTTCCTTGTGAATGTGGGCGGTGCGCAAGTACGACGCTCCGAGTTGTGAGGGTCGGAAAGGCGGAGTGGCAGCGATACTGTCTGCAAATGTTTAAAAACATGGAATCAACCTTCTGGCGCCGTCCCACACCTTCTATTGGAGGCTGAAGCGGAGCCTCTACCCGTAGTTCGCGCAGAACGTCATCCAAATTGAGATCAAGGTAATATTTATTGAAGACGAAGATGGACTGGATTTCAGAGACATTAGAGTGTTCTCCCAAAAAACCGCCGAGGACGTACCTGGTTCTGAGAGCCGGTCAACTCGCGAATATTGCTGTTAGTTAATCTGCGTCCGTCCGGCAGGTACGCAAGCACACAGTCCTGGTCGATGCCCGTTTCTTGGTGTAGAAAGAGCTCTAAGCTGCCAATTCTGTGGCAAATGAGCTCAGAAACAAAAGGCGCCCCGCTGGTACACACCGTTCTATGTCTCGTACGCCTGCATTTACCTAGTAGATAAGACCAGTGAATCTTTTGTATTGATTAAGCTCGAATATAAGTGACTTGCCTGGAAAACCTGACCATCTTCCGCGCGGCAGATTTGTAGCATTTCCTGCGACACAGTCAAGGGGAGTTTGTAGAGAAACGCAAGCTTGCAAGCTCAAAGTGCAACGCCCTGAACAAGCGTCATGCCTCACGTGGTCGACGCGCGGCAACCGATGCCTTTGTCAACTGATCCAAACATTCGCGAGAAAATGCAAGAAAAATAAGGGAAAAAAGTGCCGTCCTTGTGGTGTTGTTTCTCGCGGTTCTTTGCACAACTTTTTCTTTTTTTCTTTGAAATGAATTCAAACGACTGGACGAGGTTTGACGAGGATATGAGCACAGCCACCGCTCGATTGAGCTTGCTTCCTTGTTGCTTGAAGCTTCCGTCTCCAATGTCGACACTTTTGAGCGGCGCGGCAGATCTATCAGAGTCTCTTGATATTTCATATTTTCGACTCAACTTGACCTCAACATGATGCGATTTTACTGCTTGGAATCAGCCAATTCCGGACCCGGTCGGTCAGGCCCAGTCCACAAACGGCCCTTTTTTCCGTATCCGGCCGTACCGTCTTCCGTGGCCCGTTTTTACGGGTAGGGCTCTCCTTCCGGAAGCTTCACCCGTCTCTACCCGTCGCTCAAACTTCTTTTGACGCACAGGTCAAAACCTTAGCTTTTCTCGGTCGCAGGAGACCGTTGTCAGAGACTCAAACAGATTCAGGGATTATCCCATATGCGGCACATAAACTCTTGATCCTGAGAATAGGAATGGTCCTTCTAACTCGGGCAATCGGGTCTTGTTCGTCTATTATCTGTCAAGGCAATCATCTTGTCCGCCGCGGCCGGGATTGTAAGTATTATCAGTGCTTGTCTATCAGAACGTCCAGAGCCCGCAGTCCAGCGCCCGACTACAAGTCGGCGGATGTTTTGCAGGCAGTTTTTGCAGCCCAATTTTTCTTTTCGGATTTCTAGAGCGGCATTGCACCCAGACTGGTTGTTGTTGGTCCAGGAGGAATCGGCATTCTTTGACCTGCCATTTGAAGACTGGGTCTCCGAGTGCCAGTCGGGCCATTTCAATAGCCTAATTACGGACCACCAATGGATGGCTGACGTCCGCAGCGCATCTGGCAGAAACTGGCAGCCTGCGGAAAGATGCCGTGATCAATGGGCGAATGAGAGACCCATAAAGTGAACATTTGGCGATTTTTGGGTCAGAAAAATCCATGCATCCAGCCCACCTCTTTCTAGCTTTACTTCTCACCGAATCTACCGGTTCCTTGGCCTCGACTGTGGTACACGAGAAAAGGGTCGACCATCCTTCCCTGATCCACTCTCGCCGCCTCGAAGGAGACGTAACGGTTCCCCTGAAAATAGGCTTGAAGCAGAAAAATACCGAAGACCTCGCCAAGCATCTCCTCTCAGTTTCCGACCCACAATCTCCTTTTTTCGGCCAGCACTGGCCCCCGGAAAAAGTCGCCCAGGTATTCGCCCCGGCGAATGAGACCAGAGATGCTGTCACTGCCTGGCTCTTGGAAGCAGGATTCGGCGAGCGACTGCGTTTCAGCCCCAACAAAGCCTGGATCCATGTCGCAAACACGACAGTGAACGAGGTTGAAGCACTCCTCAGCACCGAATACCATGTATATTCGCACGAATCGGGCGAGGAGCACGCGGGTGAGTTGCACCGTCATCTAAAGATTAAACTAATGGTGCGATATCTTAACAATAGCCTGCGATTCTTACTCGCTCCCTGATCACATCGCACACCATATCGAAATTATCACGCCCACCGTTCAACCGAACATCAAACTTGGATCAACTCGCTCCACTCCAAAATCACTTCGTTCAAAGAAGCGCTCTGCTCCAACTCTGCCTATGGGATGTGATCAAGCCATTACCCCGGCCTGCATCCGCTCCCTATACAATATGACGTACGTTCCAAAGGCCACCGATCGGAATAGCTTCGGTATAGGTAAACCCGACTATCTTTTCATTTTAACCGAACTTACTTGCGGGTGCAGTTAGCCAGGCTCCAGCGACATACCTCCAATCGGATCTGGATAGCTTCTTCGGCAACTTCTCGCCGAGTCTGATTGGAAAGTCACCATTATTTGTTTCGATAGATGGAGGTTAGCCGTTCCAAACAATGTCGCAGAGACATATGCATGATTGATCTGGGAACCCAGGCCTCGTGGATGCTGTGGAAGGGACAGACTTTGGCGAGGACGATTGGATTCTTGAATACACGATGAGTTTGGTGGAGCCTCAGCCCGTCACCATGCTGCAAGTCGGAACGTTAATCACAGGTGTGGCATCACTCGCGGGCATATCAGAGGAATCTGAATGTCCCATACCGACCAACAGGAAATTTCCTCTCCTTCAACGAGTGGCTCGATGCGGTTGACGGCTCATACTGCACGTCTGGCGGCGGGGACGACCTCACATTCGATCCACAGTTCCCTAACCTCCCCATCGGCGATTTCCAAGAACACTCGTGTGGAACTATGAAGCCTCCGTATGTCATATCGAATTCGCGAGCGGACTTCGAGTACCGTCTTTCGCCGTTCTACACCCAACGCCAGTGTAACGAATTTGGAAAACTAGGACTCATGGGTGTAACGGTGCTTTTCTCTGCCGGAAACGTTGGTGCCGCGGGCACGACTCGGGGATACTGTCTCGATGATAATGGTTAATTCTCTTTCGCTTCACCGTTCTTTACACTGTTTTAACTATTTAAATCAGGCTCTGTCAACTTGAATGCGACGCATTTCAACCCGGGCTGGCCAGGAGCCTGCCCTTGGGTAACCTCTGTCGGTGGGACCCAAGTTAAGGCCAACTTCAGCGGATTATCCCATGGTGTTGCGGAGGAAGTGTGGAACCAAGATTTGACGCATGGATTTTTCGAGTCCGGAGGCGGAGGGTTCAGCAATCGGTTCCCAATGCCGGCCTACCAAAAGGCGTCGGTAAATTCATTCTTGGAGAAGTTAAAGAAGACAAACCCGGAACAGTTGAACCACTTCAACGCTCATGGGGTAACCTTCTTTGCTGAGGTCAAAACATCCGGCTAATTTCTTTTAGCGTGCCTATCCAGATATCAGCGCCAACGCGTGAGTCGACGAGGAGTGTGCATGCGTTTTCCTGCTTAATTATTCCCAGGAATAATTTCATGACCGTCGAGGAGGGCATGTTCAATGTGGATAGCGGGACATCTGGAGCAGCGCCCACCGTTGCGTCCATCATTACATTGGTCAACGATGCAAGGCTGGCCGCTGGTAAATCTCCCCTCGGTGAGTAGACCATATTAAAGCACATCTTTTGTTGTAACCCTCGAGCGCAGGTTTCATCAATCCCACTGTGAGGCCCGATATCAAGGTTTTGAGGCCTGAATAACGAATTTGCACTCAGATCTACTCCCCGAATTTCGCCGGAGCTTTCAATGATATTGTGTCCGGAACAAGCCAAGGATGCAAAGGATGTATGAGACCCTTCAATTTTGCGACGATATTCGGCTGATTTGATACTTCTCAGGGCAAGGAGACAGAGGTGGCGGATTCCAGGCGTAAGCTGCCGTTTATAATTTCATCCACCACTATATTATTGATTCTTTTTTCCAAGTGTTTCGGGATGGGACCCTGCATCCGGTAGGTACCTTGAAAACGTTCAACTCTTCATGATTAACATGCACCGTGCTAGGTGTTGGGACACCCAACTTGGGACTTCTCATCGAGAAATGGTTGGCTTTGCCGTGATGAGATAAGACCGTTGTCGCCGGCGTGCGTTGTGGCCACGGGGATTCTGGGGGATGGGCGACCAGGCATGTTTCTGAAACGAACAAGGTCGAGGGCTCGTTAGAGACTCTTTAGTTGACTTTCTCCTGAATTTACTTCATTATTAGAGAGGTTGCGCACAAGCCATATGAGCCATCTGATGGCTTTTTTGCTGTGCGCAAACGTATGGCTAATGGCTCGTATGGCTTTGCACATCCCTGATGACTTTTGTTCATAAATGACGCCCATTGTAGTACATGTTCATGCATTACTCCAAATCCACTTCGAGCTCTAAATATTTCCTAACTCAAGACAAAAAGGCTGGAATGTACGATTTTGGGTTCAAGTTGGCGCCTGGCTACCGAAGCTCGATGCCAACTGAAATTTAGAGATGATACATGGCCAAAATGAAGGCTAGAATGATCAAATGAAACACAGTTTCATACGTTATATGAGCCATTAGCCATATGGTGCGCACAGCAAAAAAGCCACCAGATGGCTCGTATGGCTTGTGCGCAACCAGGTTATTACCCCTTGGTCGAATCGTTTCAGCTTCATTTCTGTTTTTTCAGACCTTGAGGTTCGACTGCAGACTGAATTTTAGATCGATATTCTGCTTCAAACTCTTGGGCACGATGGGAATCTTCAATCCGTGTACGTGATATGCTGAAAATAAAAGTCGGCCGAACAAGGTTTGAACCGGAACTGGTCGCCAAAAACGAAGCTTCGCCAAACCCTGCCCGAAAGGTGAATTTCGAGGGCCTTGGGGTTTTCGATAACGTGTTCGACACTGATCACTTTTTCTGGTTTGGTTGCCGATACGATAAGGGCATCTTTTCCTATTTTTTGTTAAAAGTTCCCAAGTTTCCTGCTTCAGTGTTTCGGGACTTCAGGATGGGCCCGAAATCTCTGGAAAGAAACATGCAGGGGCGCGCTGCGAATAGCGAGCGAGCAAGCAAAGGTGAGGACATCGTTTCGTGGAGGTCACTCGCGGTTGCGGGCAAGCTGTGGGAGGTTAAAGACTGAAGTTGAAGTTCGGAACACCAGTCCTGTGGCTGTGTCGGGATTGACGTCCGAAGGTCCGAAGGAAGCAACCGGGCCTTTGACACCGCATAATGCCCGTTTCTTGCAAATTTTTTGCCAAATCATTTAATCAAAGCCAAGGACTTGGTCACTTGAATGAATAGCTTCCTTCTGTGGTGGAGCTCGTATACGCTGCGATGTTGTCGTCTTTGGTCGGACTGAGAGCGGCTTCAAGTTTGCAAGGCTTATGCCAAGCTTATGCGCACGACTCGGCGGAAGTCTACTTATTCTCGTGGCTATCCCAATGCACACGGCGACTCGTCCTGAATGGGTTTTTTCTGCAGACTCCGCAGTCAGTGGTCACCCGTGAAGCGGTTCCTTTTCATCTCTAACGGAACCACAACTCGCCCAGGCGATCTCCGAGTCAAGGACGACTCCTCGGAGCCGCAGTAGGATTTGAGACTCGGCCGTGATTCAAGGATGATTGGAGAGTATTGCATCCGACGCTACTTCAAAAGAACATGTACACTCTCAGGCTCTGAGGTAAGACAATAAAACTCCGGATTCTGGAAGTCATTCTAGGTCAGCCGACTGTTGTCGCGGTATGCCCTATACGTGCCGCTGGCACCCAATCCTTCCGATGTCGCTTCGGAAGCCGCTAATAAATGCAGAGAGCTGGTATAAACTCGCCCCACGTCTTCTTTCAGGTCTAATTCTGCTTCTGATAGATATCATTGATCTCCTTCCGGTTTCTCATATAACTAGTTGGAGCTTGGTCGCAGCTCAGGTTCACGCAGCCCAAAATGACCACCTTAAACAGGGGGAAAGGGGACAGTGTGCTGAGATATGCAACCATCGCTGCTTCAACTCTCCGAGATATTGCAGACTCCTCCCCAGTTCCCTTTCTGCGAACGATTGCGGCCGTCAGCATATCTATATTGACTATAGCTCAAGTGACTCCTATCTCGCCCGTATATTCAAGTTAGTACCTGACTTTTGTTTTCAGTCTGTCAGATCGAACAAAGAAGAATGCATGCGAATGGTCACCCACATTGACGAGCTTCTCTCCGTCATTCTGCATCTTTGCATCGATGGAGGCGATCTTTCACCAGCAACACTACACAATATCGGACGATTTGCCGAGTTGGTGGTTTCCTTCATAGCCTGTAAATTTGTTGATTTCCCTCAGCACTCTGCAAAAAATACATTCATTTATCAAGGCACAGCAGAACACAGGTGTATTAAAGAGGTTTTTCCGTCAGGGCGAGAACACAGCACTGTTGGAGGCGTGCAACTCTGGTTTAAGACGCGCTCTAGATGTGTTCGGAGTGAGTTGATGGAATTGAGAATAGTGGTTGGGTTTTGATTACTTCTAGGTTGAAGCCTCTCTCGTTGCAACTACCGAAATGGCGGATATGCGTGAGCAGGCCGAAAAACGCCATAGACAATTAGTGGAACTCTTCGCGGGCCAATCGGAACCCGCGGAATCAGATACTGTCTCTCTAGTATGTATCCATTTTACAGTAGCGAGGCAAGGTAACATACGATTTCAGGTCAGCAAACGTATGTTCGAGTTAGGAAACAGGTAAGCTCATTATTTTTATTGGCCCAACACTGACGCGCCATATCCTGGATAAGCACGACTTCGCTACTTCTGTTGCCGGCCAGCCCCAAAATATTCCATGGGCGCGATGACGAATTGCGCGAGTTGGTGCATCTCCTCCTGCAAGATCCGGCCCGGGTCGCGATTCTGGGCCCTGGGGGAATTGGCAAGACGACTCTGGCAACGGCAGCTCTCCACCATCCTGACATCAGTGCACGATACACTCATTGCCACTTTGTATCTTGCGAATCCGCAGCGAATCACGATGACCTCGTATCACTTATTGCCTCTCACCTCAGCCTCACCCCCTCTCGTAATACCTCCAAGCTTATTTTTCGCCACTTCTGTGGCTTGCCCTCGTCCATTTTGCTCCTTGATAATATTGAAACCTGTTGGGAGCCCCTCAGCTCACGCAGTCAAGTGGAGGAATTTCTGTCTCTCTTGACCGACGTTCCACATCTGGCCCTGTTGGTTCGAATTAGCTCCTTTAATTGCCGCTTTGATCTAGCTAATTGATCACATAGATCACCATGCGCGGCGCTGAAAGGCCTGCAAGTGTCCGATGGACTCGGCCGTTTCTTCCTCCCCTTGAGCCCTTGAGCGACGCTGCTGCCCAGCAGACATTTGCTGATATCACGGACGAAAAGTACGACAAGGCAGATATTCAAGAGCTTCTTGGGTTCACGGATAATGTTCCCCTTGCTGTCAACCTCGTCGCCAACATAGCCGCCTTTGAGGGCTACGAAACTGTTCTATCGCGATGGAAGGAGGAAAAAACAACACTGTTCTCTGAAGGCCCAGATAAACGTTCGAATCTTGATTTATCTATCAAGATATCACTCTCTAGTCCGCGTATGCTCGACTCTCCCGACGCACATCAGCTCTTGAGCCTGCTATCGCTGCTACCTGACGGCATATCCGATACAGAGCTGCTGCAGAGTGATTTGCCGATTACCGGCATGGGGCGGAGTAAGACGACCCTCATCCGCACTTCCCTTGCGTACCTCGACCACGATAAACGCCTGCGCGTCCTCGTGCCGATTCGTGAATATATTCAAAACCATAACCCACCACCTCCGTCATTATGTCGGCCCTTGCGCCGGCACTTCCACCGCCTCATTACTCTCTGGAAGGACTACCAGCATCTTTCGACGGCTGGCATCACTCAGCGGATCGCAGCGAATGTCGGGAACTTGCATTCCGTGCTGACAAATGGATTGAATTGGGACGAGCCTGATCTCACCGAGACGCTTTATAGTATGATGATTTTTGATTCGTTTTGCCGGGTATCCAGAAGCCGCTCCTCGGGCATGCTGCAGCATGTACCCGACTATTTAGAGCGCCTAGGTGACCATCGACTATACGCAGCGTATCTGACAGAGTTTGTGCTGGCCTGGCAATATCACCCTCTTCCGAATCCACAAAATCTGGAGAAAACTGCCCTCCAACACTTCAGGGCAGTAGGAGATACGTCGGGAGAAGGTGAGCATGCGTTGATTATATTTCACCCTTATTTAATTTAGGCAGCCCGTTTTCTTTGTGCGCTTGGTGGGTACTACCGTCAGCATGACAATGACCTTCCGAAGGCGCTGGCGTACTACCAATCAGCAATGAACATTGCCGCTGACACCAACAATGCCAAGATACAGTGCCTCGCTCTGAGAATGGCGTCAGAGTCTATGTGGCAACTCGGGCAGTATCGGAAAGCGCAGTCGAAAATTCGGGAGATGCGACGGCTAGCGCAGATCCACGGGCTTTTCTATTCTGAGGCGCAGGCGATCAAGGTGGACCTTCTTTGTCGAGTCTCCCAGGGGGATTTGGCATCCTGTGTGATGCTTTCAGCGGAAGCAAGGGCACTGCTCGCTTTCTGCGGGTTGCAGGGATCTTCCCTGTATCTTACTCTGATAAATTCCGACGCGCAGGTTCATCTTCAGAAGACAGAATACGCAGAGGCGAGAGCACTATATTCGAAAACATACGCAGATCAAGCGCCTCTTTCGCGTGCGTATGATCGGCTCAACCTCGCCTTTATCGACGCCGAAATTGAGCCGGAAACAAGTCAAGTTCGTCAGGATCTGGAGGCCGTAAAAACAAGCTTTGAATCTATTATGAATCCTCCGGGAATCACGCTTTGCGAGGTGTTACAAGCGTATGTGGATATTCGAGACGGCCTTCTCTCCACGGCCAGACTATCGCTGGAAAGGTCATTTGCCGAGACTCGAGGCAATGATCAAGAAATCTCGATTTTATGCCTGGACAAGCTGGCGGACGTCACCTGCGGACTGGCCGATACCTGGACTACATTTGGATGGGTGTTGGTGTTGATGGCATTTGCCCTGAACGGAAAAAATACCATCGCTATTTATCACGCCTTGCGATGTTTTGGGGATATATTTCTTGTCCAAGGCGACGAAGACACCGCACTCAGTCTTTTCCAAGTGGCTCATGAAGGATTTACTGCCATGGATATCCATCGCAGTAGAGGGGAGTGCGCGCTTAGGCTAGGGGATATATTTCAGGGCCGCGGAAATCGAGCAAAAGCAATCGAGCTTTGGAATATGGCTCGATCATGTTTTGTCCGTTCTCTGCAGATCAAGGATATCGTACGGATAGACGAGCGAATTCAAGCCCACTCTCAATAGTTTCTGTTTCGAGTTCGAGCAGATTTTACGAGCATTGTCTCTTTGTAGAATTAAATATTCGTGTTTTCTTGTGTCTTTAGGTCTTTCAAAGTTGTCGCACTGAGTAGAATGCACTGCAGCCGTTGGGTGGTTGTATCTACCTCTTAAATTATTGTACGCCTGTCTGTCTGAAGCCTTTCCAACTTCGCCGTTTCCCCTCAACCTTTCTCTCGATGCCAGCGGTCTGCAGGGCTGGCTCTCTGCGTCCGGTCTGATTGGGAGGGCATGCTGCAACTTGGAAGCGGCCGAGCGGCCGCTTGTCCAGGACTTCTACCCCGAGTACATTTTCAAACTCATCTTCTTCTCGCCATTTCTGTGTTTATGAGTAATATTACAGGTCTCCGAGTCCTTGTCAACTCCTGTCCGATTTTATTCACATACTTACGCCTCTGACGAATCAAGAGTGATTCATTTGTGCACACTTAATGTGGCATGTGAGATTCGATAAACCGTCGATGCTATTCACAGAACGAATCGTGTACAACACAATTGTTCATACTGCAAACTCGTGGCAGCTACTTACACGACTTGCCATACGACCCTGCCAATTGTTCCAACCCCACCCAAATGATTGAATGCATCGAGAGATAGCCCGATCCCGTATTCGCCCCAGTGCGGGTCGGTAAAGTCGTCTACGATGCGCGCGGTGACGGTTTTATTGTTGGCTCCCCACATCGAGCCGTGAATAATTTTATATTAGAGGAAAGGCGGACGCAAAGACGGACCTGCATTGAGAGCGAAGAGGTGGTGGTCGCAGATGGGCTTTTCCTTGCCACTGCCATCCCTGGAATAAAGAATATAATTACAAGTATGCGGCGAATCCCGTAGAGAACACCCACTTGTACTCGTAAAAAAACTTGGCGGAGACCGATGCCACAAGATCGGTGACAGTGTCCTTGTGGCTGCAGGCGCCGGTTCCAGGCTCGAACCAGAACGCTGAGATTTGTGTGAGCTGAACAATATCCATGTATGGAAGAATGGTGCAGCCTACCGCCGCCTTCATGCTCTTGAGCACCTGCACATACGGCGGCCGACAGCAAGAACACCGCGGAAACGATACGAGAGGGTGTGAGACTGAACATTTCAGTGCAAGAAGTAGATTTGTGAGTGACAGTGAGTCTGAGTGGTTGAGTTGTTGGGTTGGGATTGTCGACCAATTGTCCAGGGAGGTTTATACAGCAGCCTCAAAGATTGTGCGTGACTGTGCATGCTTGTGAACACGACACGGCGAGGTCGTATCCTCGGCGCTCAACATCGCCGGGGCGGAACTTACGGTCATGCCTTCAGGCTTGATGTCAAGAAAGCAAAACGAGTACGTTCATCTGGTAAAGGCGCCTGTAAAGAAAGCTCCAGCCGGCCAAAGTGCCTTTCCTGAGTGTTCGGCGTTGAAAATCGCCTGTGCAAACTTCTGATTGCTCTTCCGATGGCAGCGGTGTGTGGATTTATGCGGCAAAGACCTATCTTCTCCTCGGTCCATTTGTTCCGGCGGTTCACGAGACGGATTTTTGGAGCACCAGGGACATAAAGGAGGAGGTTGAGGGGAGGGATCATTAACAATAATATAAATAGGTCATGGTCAGTGATCGAGGAGCACCACAAGCGGTCTCAACACGAACTCTCGATGGAAAGATATTCGGCCCGATACTAGCCGTTTCACTCTCTGCATTCAAGGAAATAGACAGTCAGCCAACGTGATACTGGCGATATATAGTCGCCTGGCATCCGTCCTAAACCCTTCAGTCCTTCTCAACGCCAATTCGGATGCGTCGATCCTTCGGTTACAGTTCATTTATCTCCGCTCACCGCTGGCTGGTTGCAGTAGGCTGAGAATACCGGGCCACAATTGAGCAAAGTGTCCGCTCGAAAAGGCTCCCAGCAGTACTAGTGTAGGGAAATTTTTCAAGGATCAAAATTTGAGGAGCTCCACGGACAATAAGTTATTCCGGAAGAGTGTGGCGAGGGCTTGGATCAGATCTGCCCTAAGAGCTTTGGTGCGAGACAGCAGTACATGGCATTCGGGTTAAATAGCGGAGGAAACTTTCTGGGAGGATAGGATAAACTAGATTCCGCCGAGAGTCGAGACATTCGCGTTCAGCGCCAATGGAGCGATCAGCGCACCCAGCTCCGAGTCTGCCCACGTGAAACGTGCCGGTCGTTTAAAAATATGGTTTCTCGGTCCCATCTAGCCAGGGCCACACCTTACCCAGAGCGTCATCATGGTGGTTTTGGTGCGTTTGACAGATCAATGGATCATTCAGAATTCAAGCCCGGAGACCCGAAGTAACCCGAGACCCGAGAGAACCCGAGTAAGTATACTGGCACGTTCCGAAGCGACATAGGACTGGGGGTTGCAATACATTTCGCGCAATTTCTATGTGCTGATAAACTAATAATGATCATCTTCAACTTTCTCTGAAATCTATAATTTATTCCCCCCGCGGGAGAAGCACACGTATCGGATAAATACTAAGATTTTATAAGTTAGTTCCCCCGGTGGGGGGGAAAAATGTCAATTGGAATGCAATCTCTCGGCGCCTCACACTGAATTTATGCCCCGAAGTCTAAGACGTCGACTTGTCAAGTTGCATCCGTTGTTTATTTTATCTCCGCTATATTTTGGTACTTTGGAAGAGTTGGGCCTGACGAGACAATATTGCATTGATATCACGCCGGAACATATCAAACCCGTTTTGATCGACCTGCAGCGCGACCTCTTTCTCATACAAGGCGTTCATGGACGTTTAGCGCTGACGCGGAATTCTGATGCTCAGCCTGAGCCTGATCCCTCGTACGCGACGCGTATTAACTCCCAACCTTCTTTCGGGCTCGCACGCCAATTTATTGCATGAATTCCACCGAGTCGAGAACATCGAAATGTCTTTACTTGTAATAACCAGTCATGTCCGTAGAATACACTAAATCGTGAAGGTATCGTAACGTATCGTCCATAATGAGAGTGATGATAAAAATAGTCCGTCTAATTGTCCAGCTACCTCCACAACATAAGCAAAACAAAAGTAGCAGCAGATAATAATGGCATCGGCCCCGTTCGCCACCGCTGCGACGCGGAATTGGGCTTCGCGCTGGGCGTCGAGGACGGGCTGGAGCCGGCACCGGACGCACCGGGTCTGTGCAAGATTCGAGGTAAACAAGCGTCCACGGGAAATTAAAAGGAGACTCGTGCTCACGACTTGGGAGCCGATGAGGTAGCCGCAGCGGAACTCGACGCACTCGGCGGCGCGGCGCTCTTCGCGTTGATGACATCCACGGCATTGACCGGGCTCGTGCTGTTGTCCGCGTTTTGATACGACGCGTTATTCCCGATCAGTTGCGCGAGCGACACGATGTTCCAGTTGTTCTGCTGCATGACGGGGTACGCTGCGACGAAGGACGCGACAGACTGGTTCGAAAGCTCGTGCTCGAGGATGATGAGCCCCGGGCTTTTGGGGCCCGTCAACCATTGGTGCATGGAGGTGTTGATTGCTGCAGCGGTGGTTCCCGGCGGGGTGTCGGTGAGACTCCAGTCAGAGGTGCTGGGAGAGGACGGCGGTTAATAAAATACGAGGGAGGCTGGAAAAGGGAAGAGTAATACTCTTGGTTCCAGATTATTGTTGTCAGACCGAATACCTTAATATAGATCAGCCAATGCACGCAAAATAAACCAGAGTGTCATACCTCCTTGGCAATGGCAGTGACCCGCATGTCGCTGTCTATCAAAGATTAAAAACGCGAACCTCAGGACCGGCATTAAGGTATGTACCTCCGTAGGGGGGCTGGGAAGAACGTCAGCTTCGCGTAAGTGATAAGAAAAGTGGGGGCTCACCCGCCAGAATTTCGGGACACGGCCTCCGGTGGAGTTGTGAATGATCTGCATCGTCCATCCCAACTGTTGAATCGGCATAAATAACCAGCCAGTATATCGAACGAAACCTGATCATACCTCTGCCACAACCTCCTCATTGCTCTGCGTCGTCATGTGCGGGTGGGTCCACGTGTGCACGGCAATATCGTTTCCCATATTGAACTCTTTCAAGAACGCGTCCGGGTTGTCTCGAATGTTACTCCCGATCATGAAATGCGTCACTTGCTGGCCGTTCGTTTCCAAGAACGCTATCAGGGCATTCGACCCCTTCACGCGGCGCGGTTGAGACCAGATAAATCGCGATAGAGTTTGGAGATAGACGTACCGCCTCTGGCCCATCGTCAAAGCTGAGCCCGAGATAACCCGCCGGTGCGTCCCAGACATCGCCAGGTATCTTGCTAAAAATCCGTGGAAACGTGTTACTTGGTTTCCAAATAATTATACAAGGGTCCTACCACTGATAGGTTGCGGAGCAGATTTGGGGGCTGGTGGGATCGGACCCTGGGGTAAGCGCACGGGAATGAGTAAATCCAACCGAAGGAATGAATACAACTCATCGCACCTGTCGGATAAACTGGATTGCCGTCATCCGTGGTGTTTTTCGAAAGGGGAATGTCCGGAATGGCTTTGCGCGCGATGGCGTCGTTGAGAGCCGCAAGCCATGCGGCGGGCATGGTCTTGACATCCGGGGACGCAGGGGGATCGGGAGGGTACCCTTTTGCCCATTCTGATAGAAAAAAGGACTCGTCAGTCGCTCCAGGCAGACAACGAGGAGGATAAAGACACACCAGCGGAGCCTACGGGAGCATATGTTATCCCGTCCGTAGCCGCGTCTCGTCGAAACAGTGAATGAACTAGAGAATTCGGATAAGATCAGGCGCGTACTGAAAGAAAGAAAAGATCCCGACGTACCAGGATGGTCGGGATGGTGGTACCAGGTGCTCGGGAGGCGTTTAGCAACGTCGTGCGAGTGGTCGTGATCATAACGCCGCTGGAGGACAGAGGCAGCGGAAAGGAGCGGGACGAAGAGGAGGGTTAGAATGAGCATGGCGAAACTCCGGGAGGAGGAGGAATGGGAGCGGGCTACAGACGCCGCATTGAAGTCGACGTTTTAAGGAATAGGTGTCGAATGCAGTGTCTCACTATGTCTGGACTCTGAATGTATTTCGCATGGTTCGGGAATAATTTGCCGTTGGTACTGACACGGCAAATCATGCCCGATTTAGCTCCACTAACAAATGCCGGAAATATTTCAATTTGTCGCCGCTATCAGCGGATAGGCTCCATCTATGGCCACACCTCGACCGTTAAAATCATGAGAGACGGGAGACTATGCGGGAGAATCACCGACAAGGTCGTGGAGTGCGGCCCTGGCCCGGGGTGGATCGGCGTCTCTGTGTATCGGGAAGAACGCGCCGCGACCAAGCCGCGACTGTGACAGTGCGCTGGATTAGGATTCACCGGGATCGGAGGCAAGGGCAGTGTACCCGACGTTTCGGAGGCGAGAGCTACAAGAAAAGGCTTTAAAGTGAATGCTTCGAATTCCTTGCATACGTTGCGCGCTCCTATCAACCTTTCCTAAAAGATAAGATGGTTACCAGGCAGCAAAAAAACTAGAGGATTCCGAATCGGGCCTTAGCACATACCGCTGCTGTTCTAAAACGCCCGTGCTGGCCGGCTGGGGGTAAGTATTCCGAGACTTCGAGTTTGCTAACGAGTCGGTGCTCCTGTAAGCCGCATGCAAAGTGGTTGTTGCGTTGTTGTCGCGTTTAAGAAGGGAGCTTCTGCCGTGCGTCATATGTACTTATTTGGCAATTGGCGCTAGTTGGGCGCTTAGTTAGAGTGGTTATAAGTTGCGCATGTTCGGAAATCCTTTGCACGATGAGTACTTCAAGCTTCCTGCCGCAGTGCCACCAGTTTTACCTTTTGCTTCATCGGACGTCCAAGTCGATCGAGATTCGAGCCTTCCATTTCACAATTTCTGCGCTTGCAAAGCCTCGAACACACCAGTGGTCAATCACCGAGTCACCATGCGTTTCGTAACGGCGTTCATATTTTATCGTCGAATTTTGAATCGTTAAAGAGAGTCTCATTTGTCGTACAGGCTCTGCGCGCACATGGTTGTGGTTATTCGTGAGGATCTTGTTCCTTTGATATATTATATCATATATATTGACATTCCTCACTCGTTCACTCAATTCAAGCTACGTGACTCAGCAAAACAACGGATAGCAACGAATTTTTAGGTCAAATTCACAGTGAAAATAACATCCCTGTCAGTGCGGCGGGATGGAAAATTCCGCGGGCGGCCTCGAATAACCGCGGTGGGCCCCGGGTACATACGAGCCATGTGCATCGGCCACCTACACGGGGTTATACGCGCCGGATCGGCCACACGCGGGGTTATATATAATGCGAGCTATTCGTGGCCGAATTACAAAACGTCGCTCACGGCCGAATCAGAGTTATTTGTGGTAAAGGTATTTTTATTTCTCGTGCAGACGGCGATAGAGAGGAGATTATACAAATGTATTATAAGACTCACTGCACATAAGCCGCGCTTCTATCACGCAACGACCTGGATTTGGGGAAATGAAGCAATGAAGGGTGGCGGGAGATTGTTCGATTATTGTGCTTGCGCTGTGGGATTTAAGAGGGATCGAGTGTCGGATACTGCATACTAACACGCAATTTTTGTTGACGCGGACTCGGAGGTGAGATGCCGAATTTCGTGCGGTTGAATATCAATTCGTATTGGGAGTAATATTGAGACACGGATTAAGCCGAGGCTGAAATTTAAACGCAGCTGTATCTTCATTTAGCTTGCTAGTAGTCCGGTTGCCAACGAAAACGGGTGCGGCTTGAGATTGCATGGTGGGTTACTGCGGTGATTAATTGGCATTGTAGGCTGCTTACCGCCGATTCCACCATCCTGAATCCTACTCTGGCTCTCAAACCAATATTTTACCGACGTCGTCGCCCGGGCCTAGGACGTATACTTCGGATCTTATGCATTCGAAAGCATGCGCCGAGTATAGGGGAAATTGATGAACGCTATGTTACACGAGGGACGCCACTGACGTCGACTCGGACGCCACATTGTGAATGCCCGGTGGAAAGGCTATTTCCACTCAAATTGTATAATTGTCCCATTACGGATCGCTGTGGTAACTGACGCCGGCACTCGCTTGCAGAGCGCTCTCAGAAAATCTAGCAGACCCTTCTTAGCGCTCAAATCCCGCGTCCTAATGATACACATCGACGTCTTGCCACTGACAGAATCCACGCTATGCATAGCACCCGCCTGTCCGTCGTATTGACTGACTGACTGACTCGCAAAATTATTTATAGAATTTATAATGCTTTATTCTTGGAGAGTCTGAGCTGTGGACCCGAGAGGCTAAGTAGCTTTCCGGGAGATGTATGGGCAAGTTGTGATAAATTGGGGAGAGTCGGATACTAGGAATCAGAGGCCATGGACACCTATTCAGTATTCAGACGCGCGCTCCTTGTGCCTCTGGAGGGGGAGGAGGAGGATGTATAACCGCGATGGTCCCGTCGAGGAAGCTCTGGGAATCGCTTACAATAGGAGCTTCCTCAATTGTGTGAGCCCGCCAATGCTGAGTCTGAGAGCGCCGATATTCAAACGATAGCTGGTTCAAGCTACAATAATCCTCAGTTACGAGCACTTTTTATTGTAGCATGTTTCTGAGAGACGTTCAAGCCTGAGTTGAGATTGTCCGGGGAGTCAGTCAGGACGCGCCTAACACGTGATGTGACGTCACGCGTCTCTCTCTCTTGCATGACCTTCTTCCAAGCTTCTTCCAACGACTTTCCAACCACCATCATGCCACCATGCTGCTCAAACGCATTTTACTCCGACTCAAGAGCTCCCCAAATCATTCAGTATGATCCATTCACATCTCTCGGGTCCTGGTCACGCCGACTCTATTCACCTCCATGCGGAGCATTGCGGACCATGCTCTATATCAACCGAGGTACGAGGAAGTACTGATATAGAGCGTCTGTCAAGAGATACTAGGACCATGCCCTGTCAGAGAGCTACTCAAGGCTCACTGGCAGCCTGGATGCGCTTTTTATTAGAGATTGTATGCGATTTTCGCGTCAATGCCTCTCACGCCATCTCGAGCTCGAGACTCAACATCAAAGGAGGAACTTCCTCTTTCCAACTTGATATTGTTGCGTATGAGTCTCCCACGCCCCTAACCTCCTGGGTACGCCAAGACTTTAGTTTAAAATTGCCCTACAAAACCGGCCCGACTTCTGGATCTCTTGCAAACTGCCTTGAGTGTCGAGCCTCCATTGACACCTCGTTACGACTGCAAGTTTGATACCCCCATCGCTACATATTTGCTAGTGCGCTTTTCCACGGTGTGTCAGCTCTACACTCAAAATCTTCAAATAAAATATTAGCCTTGGCATGAACAGCACGTGGAAAATTAAGGATAAGCAGTGGCATTATTAAGCACCCGGCATACAACGGCGATATGGAGTATAATAATTCTTTTTGCCGGAGACTGACTAATTAATACAGCTGTGATATAAAAACCGCATCAAAACCCAAAAGAATGAAATGCGCCCATACAAATAATGGAATGTAGGGCCCGCTTAAACCTTTTCCACATGTTCAACTTCACCCTCATCTTGGTTTTGTTTTTGAACCGCCTCAACGTCCGGCGTCTCCCCGTTCTTCTTCAACGTGAACGTTTGATCCACCTTGCTCCGCATTGGCACCTCCTTCATGAAGAACACACACAAGAAGCCCAGTCCCGCAACACCAATCATAGCCTGATATATTGTGCTGATCCCATGGGCGAACGCAGCCTTGACTTCGCTCTGCATCGGCTCGGGCAGCTTTGCGATTCTAGATAACGCAGCAAAGGCGAAATCAGAACCGGCCGGCAGCTCCTCGAGGAACTTGGCGGGGAACCTGCGTTTCACAGTGTTTTGGAGAATTGAAGCGCAGATAGTGATGCCCCATGTCTGCGACAACGTCCGCAGGAAAGTTTGGAATGCGAGTGCGGAACCCAATCGTTCGACGGGGATGGGTGCCATGAGTGGGAATGGTAGGGAGGAAATCTGAGAGGAAAGGATCAGAATTAGTTTGACTGGCTCAAACCGGTAAAAAATGCTGAACATACAACAATCCCGGTTCCAGAGGCGATGATGATCTGCGAGATGACTCGGACAGCCAGGGAGGTGTCCCCACCCACTGTGCTCATGACCCCGAACCCGATGATGACGAGCACCCATCCAACGTAGTTTCCCGGGAGATAGCGTTTTGCTTTCAAAACGACGATCCCATTCAAGAAGCTGAACGGCGAAATAAGGAGTTCAGACGGGATGGAGTAGATGGCGGACTGCAGAGGCGAAGCCAGGAACACGGCCTGGAAAAAGAGAGGCAAGAAATCTACATAGATGGATTGTTAGCAATTCAATCAAAGAAAGGAATTGGCTGAGTTAGGCGTACATATAATGGATATACTTGTTATTCCGTTAAAGAAAGTGGCGATGAGGGAAGCGAGGGCAGTGCGGTTGGTGACCACCTCCCAGGGCATCGTAGGTATACGAGGAACATACTTCTCGTAAATTACAAAGGCGACCATCAAGGCAAGACCCGTGATGAGAGGCGCGAGAACTCGAACATCCGACCAAGAATAACGCACGCCGGCCCAGGTAAGACTGATATTGCTTAATATCGTACCGCTGATGATGAGAATGTTTCCGCTGTGAACGCGAGTCAGCGAATAAGATTGAACAAAGTATAGGAAGACGTACAACCAGTCCACCGAAGCGAGTTTGCTCCAAACGTCGCCCGTCGGAGTTCGCACTTGAAGGAAGACGAGCACGAAGAGGAACGCAAAAGCACTCGCGGGGATGTTGATGTAGAACAGCCATCTCCAGGAAGCCTTTTCAGACAAAGCACCGCCCTAACGGAATGTCAATTAAATTACAGACGCAGTGGGAGAGTATTCACAAGTATAGGTCCAACGCCTGCAGCACAGGTCCACATCATCGTCTTGAAACCCTGGTATGCTCCACGTTCCGCAAGGGGAACCAAGTCTGCCACAATGATGCTCGACAGACCCGACATGCCTCCGCCGCCCATGCCTTGCACGGCTATTAATATAAGGTTAGAACGCGGCACTTCAGAGAACGGAGAACACGCACTCCGTGCGATGATCAACCATTCCATCGATTGAGCGCTCCCGGCCAGCGCGCTACCAATGGCAAACAAAATGATGGATCCCAACATGATGGGACGCCGGCCAAAGATGTTCGCCAAATTCCCAGTAAACGGTACCAGGGCTGCAGACGCGAGCGTATAACTACCTCCCACCCATGAGGAGTAGGCCGTTCCGGACAGGGTGTTAATGATAGACGGCAACGAAGTGGGGATTGCAGTCTAGGACAAAACTCGTCAGTGGTAATTGCAAGAGAGATGGGTTGACTTGCGATATCGAGCGCAGATAAAAAAGTGCAAATGCAGACAGCGGCGTATGACAGCCAGAACGCGCTGCTTTTGCGTGGACTCGGAGATGGCTCTGGTATGGACGGCGCATTCCCCAAGTCAGAAGTTTTGGAAACGACGGTGTCTGTCGAGGACGCAGCAGTAGAGAGAGTGGAGCTTGAGGGAGAGAGAGCGGAAGACATGAGAGGAGCAGCGAGCAAATCGTTGGCCTTTTAAGTATGCCCTTGTCTGAAACATCTGCGTCGGCTACCTCCTTTCCTGGAATTTTAGTCGTGTGCGCGGAATTAATTTTGGTCGTGTGCACAATTGAGACAGGAGTGACGCAGATTACCCGAGATCCTGACTCGGAGTCGGATTTAGATTCAAACATGGCAATAAGCTTTCCAGCACGACAATTGGCTAGAAGGGCTTTGCAAGTTCCTCAAAAACATTCATAGTTCGAAAATAGTAATTCCTTTTCTAATTTGGGTTGAGACAAGGTTGAGATCGGTGGGGGGTCGATCTTCCGGAACACGTATTCATCGTGATCAAAGGTGAAAAATACTTTGGACAGCAATTCATTCCCGGGCTGTAGTCCGACCTAGGAGGCTGGCCCAAGCCCGACCCGTCGGCCTTGCCTTGACTCGTTCCTGAAGGGGCCCGGTTGGGCGGACGTCCGGGAACGAAAAAAGCGGCAGTGAGTGTTGGAATTCGAGTCCGTTGCTCGCAGTCACCGGCGCCATCAACTGGCGTATTAAGGCAACAGGTACAATTACCTATTCCCCCTCGCACTGCCTTCTTCCATTTTGCCGTACTGTAGAGTTTCATTTAATTCGGATGTCACGCGTCACAGGTAGTGTTGCCGCGGTCAGGTTCTGAACCGCTGGCGAACCTGAACCGAACCTGAACCGGACCAAAAGTCCCGTTCGGTGGCTGTAAGGTTCGCTGAACCGAACCCAAGGTTCAGTTCAAGGTTCAAAAAATTTCAGAATTCTGTGAACCTTGCTCAACCGGTTCGAACCCATTTGAACCTCTTACTTGGAGTAGCCCAGTTGCGGAGAAAAATCTGTTTCAACCACCATTTGATCTTCACGTTTAAACTGGCTGCCAGTGTAAGTCCTTTCAACAATGTTCTGATTGACAATTCCATTTTACACTGAGGGTAAATCTGCTCTTCACAGGAAAATGTTTGGTCGGAAGTCTAAGCTCAAGTGCAAGTGAAGAGTGGCGAAAAAATATCTGGCTAATTGAAACTGGTACGAAGGACCCCATTACTTATCATGGTCACAGTACCCACAAAATATCAAAAGAGGTCTGGGTGGGTGGTTTCTTTTGCTGTAAACTCGTGCTGCAAACTTTTTTTTTCATGATTAGGGCCGTGGGAAATTAAAATCGGTTCGAACCCGTCCGAACCTCCTCTGAACCTGGACCGAACCTCGCCGAACCTGAACCTGAGGTCCAGTCCAAGGTTCAATAATTTTGCTGAACCGAACCCGAGGTCCGGTCTGGGGTTCAGAAAAATTAGGCATTGAACTGGTCCGAACCGGACCGCGGCAACACTAGACTCGCAGGGGCCAAAATTTCAAGAAAATTTTCGAACCTGTCACGAATCATCGAGGGGATTTCCGAATGACCCCAAAAAGTCACAAAATCGGCGCAGAATGGCCAAAAAAAACCATTTTTTAGGCGTACGGCGCGTTCTGTTTCGGATGCCGAGACGCTCCCATGAAATGCTGGATTGACGTGATCGGACCTAAATCGTACTTTTGACCATCGCCTTTTTATGACGGGCGTTATTGGACAAAATACCAATGGCCATGCGTGGCCACGCATGATCATGCCTGCCCATCCGTGAGCATCGATGGTGGCCCGTGGCCATGAATGAGCAGTAGCGGTACATTGATGGGCATGGATGTTTAAATTGGCATATGCTTTTCGTAGGCAAATGGTAACATTCATGGTCGAAACTCTATGTTCATGTGCCTCGGTGGCCATGCATGCAATACACTGTCTGGATTTCGACCTAAAAGTGTTATTCCATATTTTGTTGGGATTTCGTCTCAACTAGGCCACTTCCTGATCCGCCATTTTTAACAAATATAGGATTTATTCGGCGCCGGGTTTGCGTTATTGAAAAACTGCCAGTCTCCAGTGCCAGCACAGCCCCGTCGAATTTCGAACCTAAACGTGCGCGCACATTCCCACCGCATCCGAATCCAAACACTTATGATTTTATAAAAGTAGAACTGAACCCATTTGTTCTGCAGTCCACCTCTTTGTATGTGCATGCTCCTGATTACCAGCCTAACAGAGTCTGGCTGGTATCTATGAGACGATGTGCTAGTTTCCAACAGAGAGGAATACCATATTCTGAGCTTAAATCCACTGTAAAGTTGACCTCAGACTAGCGATTCGCGGTGCAACAAGTACTCACAGAAACTGGTGCTGATGAGACTAGAGTTTCTCACACCAATCACATTGCCAATGTATCTTCGGAGAAACATGGAACTAGAGCCTGAGCACCGGAGGTTAGCTGTGTTTGATAACATGTATTGTGCTAGAGCTGCGATCACACCAAATTGAACATTCCCGAGATCCCCGAACACCGTTGGATAACCACGGTGACCACAAACAGGTTACAGAAGGACTTCCGACTACTCCTCAGCCTGAGCTGAGGAGGACGAGATTAATACTGGTTCTCAATATTTCTTTAGACGTCATATGGTCAGCCCTTCAGTGTTATTCCGCTGATGAGTCGACGAATGGTACGTGTACCAAGATGCTTTGTGTTGCTCCATCACTTGAGGTGCTCAAATTATGCATTATGCCTGAGTATCTTGTCCTTGACTCTCATTTGAAAAGTTTATGTCGCTCGCCCAACTTTGTGTGTCGCGGATCACTGATTCGCGCGCTAAATATAATCACTGATAGATGTCTCTGTGTTTCGCGTGGAGTCCGTTCCGACGTCCGTTCAGAGCTGTCCGATGTTCGAGTCCGATGTTCCGCGTCTGACGTCCGTTCGGAGTACTAGTTGAGTCCGACGTCCGTTTAGAGTACTAGTCGAGTCCGACGTCCGAAGTCCGAGCAGCTTGTGAATATCAATATTAATGGATCCAGCGTCCGTGTCCGAGTCCGACGGTGGATGATACATATCCTTAGGACCAGGACGGGTCACGGTCCGATACAGCGAAAATCGGAACGGCCTTTCCTTTTACGCCGTGCGTCGTGCGGCCCAAGATAAACCTTTTTTTCTCCGTGCACGGTACAGTACGCAGCTGAGTCTCTTTTCGTTACACACAGACGCCGTCAGAGCTGTTGGCCCAAATTTCTGTCGTCGCCAAGTTGAGACACGGATTATTGGGTTGGTCACCAACATCGACTCTGGAAGACAAGCTGCCACCAAGGGGCAGCCTTAAAATTTGCTACACAGGGTCGGAAAAGTGAATTAACGGCCTCTACGGCCTCTGGACCCTCCCTACCGTATTAGCCGAGAGTCCCACGGTCACATGACTGCATAATCTAGTAATTCTTGTCCCTAAGTCCCCGTTCGAGCCCAGTTTCTCGCTCAACACACTGTGGACATAGTGTAAAATGAGTAAATATTGCTTTTAGAGCTCAATACATCCCATGAATATGCTGTATTAAGCTATCAATTAATCTTTGGCGGCGCGTTGGGGGCGCGTGTTCGACTTCTCCGGCCGGAATTTTCCCTACAACTTAATCGTCATCGCAATACCACTCCGTGGATGAGTCGGTATCCTTGGCTTTGATAACCACACAGCAGATGTGTGCCTAATTTCAACTAGTGTGGTTTAGCAAGGTCATTGTGTAAAGAGATATACCTGATCTTAACATGACAATAAGATGAGATGGCAGAAAGCCCTGTATAATATTTTTTGTTCAAATCTTAACCGCGTTTTCGAAGCATTTGGAATGTTTGTCCGAAAAGTGAAATAAGGGGTCCCTACTGTGTTGCGGCATCTTCCGGTGGCAAGAAGACGAAAGCCATTCGGATCAGCCGGTAAACCTTCCATGCTGATGCGCACCGCACCGCCACTGCACCGCCACCTGCCTCCTAACTTGATGACTGCTTAAATTTAAGCCATGGTTTGAAGTTGCTCTGCGTGGGTAGACGTTGGGCAGAAATACCAGCAAGTGGTGAAGTGGCCGAAGAAATCAAAATACTTGGTTGAATTTAAATTTTAGCTGGTCCACAGTGACTATTCCCTCCATCGCGAACATGGCAGTGGTTTCTGCGTATTTAACATCGCGGGAATTTCAATAGGCTTGCGTATATTATTTGGGGACAATGCCGTTTTGACCTCACTCGGACTCCGGAATTGACGGTGAGCCTCCCAGTTGTTCAGCGTCTGGAGGGAGTTAGTGCGCTGGTTTGCGTCGTATATAAGAGATAAATCAGGATTTTATTATAGTCATGTTATAGGCGGATATAGCAGGGAGAAGTCCATGGGTATCATTCACGCTGGACACAACTCCTCGTGCCGCGTGGGGAGTAACAACTTACTATTGAATTACGATCGTGTGTTACTGTATATCTCGGTAGACCGCGGAAAAGGGAAGAGTCCCAGCACGGTGTACTAGGGTGGTGCCGTCGAGGTCAAGTAGACTTGCGTAGAAGTTATTTCGGGTTCGGACAGAATTGGGCAAGCGAACTTTGAAGTGCCCGAACGCCGCGAATAACTTACGCCAGGACGAGCACAGTGAATAATTTTGGAGCCAAAGCCCCCGATTCTGAATCTTCGGATAACGCGCGTGGAGGGGGACTGCATATGAAATATAGTGCGTGGTAGAGGCACAAGTACCGTGACGAACGCGCAGAAATTAGAATCCGTGGAATTTAATTGCAGGTGTTGCGCAGTCGGGTCCTGGGATTTCGCGTGTGCTTTACTAGAGTCTATTTCTCGGAATTCACGATGCGGACGAATTCAATTTGGGGCAGCTCGAGGTGACTGTGTCAGTTCAGGTTGATTTAACTACTAGAGGATCTAGACAGAATATGTTGACACGAAATTGTTAAGTTGACTTCGAGATTGAAGAGGTTGCTCTGAGGGACTTCTGCAGGAATGGTGTGAG
Source organism: Mycena leptocephala (assembly GCA_029378395.1). Classification (NCBI taxonomy): domain Eukaryota; kingdom Fungi; phylum Basidiomycota; class Agaricomycetes; order Agaricales; family Mycenaceae; genus Mycena; species Mycena leptocephala. The sequence goes on from JARJLF010000795.1 coordinate 104,438, forward strand.
GTTTACTGTCCCATTTCGACAAAAAAAAAAAATGTTCGCGGATTTCGAATTTCGCGCTCGCCGAGATGAGCGAAAAATGATCTTTAGAATTCCGAGCCTATCCTTGGACCAAATTTTTTTCGAGTCACACGAGCATTTCGGAATGATATAGTACATCGACTACAACCCGTGAATTGCTCAAGGGTTGCTCGAAGTTCGGAATCCTTCGGATGCATTTCTTGATCAATGATCACTGATGCTGTGTCATCCCTAACCAAACGCGTTTCTGTTCCTCTCCAATAATGCTCCATTGGAATGAGTATTCAGCGTGGGTGACAACAGACGGTGAAGATGCCGTCGAATATGAAGTGCAAACTTCAGAGGACGATCGAACCGTGACTTGCTGGATCGCGTCAGAGGTGGGAAAGGTTCAGTGACTTTTCTCCCCCGATGGTGTGGATGCTCATTATTCACCCCGCCGGGTCACTTTTCGCGCACAGAGATTCTCGATTTCCTGGAAAAACTCTTCCTCTACTTCCGCCATCGACGTCATGGGATACCTCACCGTGGACGGGATCTACTGCGGTGGGTCGGTGCTCTGGTTTGGCACGGCCGTACCCGAAACCAAACGAGAGGATGGGATATACGATGACGGTGAAGGCATACTGCAACCATTCATGTTTTCATCGGTGAAGCTTACAGGCAAGATAACCAGCGAGAATCTTCACTCAATTTTAGTTGATTGTTGAACCCCTTTTCGTTTCAGACGATGATGCATTTCTAGACTCATCCCACGAGAAACTTGGGCTCATCGAACTCCGGATCGGGCCTGTCGAGGAAATCGATGAAGATAGGACATACAGTCGCGGGCGGTGTGGTGTGAGAAAAACTCAAAAAAGTCCAATCCTCAAACCCAAAGTCCCGGATCTCACCGTCCATGAACGCGTGAAGAAAGGAGTGACGCAGCAGATAACGTCGGTCATATTTTCTATCGAGGAGATGCACTCAACATCGGCTGATACAGGCTTGGGGAACCCGAGTCTCTTGACAAGGATGATGAGGATGGGTTCAATCATGTGTACACTGAGCCCAGTGGCCCAGACATTGTCAAATTTTGCTTCAAATACCGTTCGATAGGTGCGCGGCCCCGACTCGACCTACTCCAACCAACCAACCGCCTGATGGATGTTGTCCTCCGCGCAGAGGTCCTCCGTGCAGATGGAATTGCGCCGCGTCTCAAGCGGAAGAAGGCATCCACTGACCGTAACCGCGCGCAGATTTCCAACGCTCCCGCCGAAGATCAACCCGCGCAGAATTCCAACGCCCTCGCCGAAGAAGCCAAGGTCCTACGCGTGCGTTCTTTTTTTTTTTGTTCCTGCTCCATTTTGGTGTGTGTATCACGCCGCTTGACCTGCTCTTCAGGAAAAATTACGAGCCGTGGAAGCGCAGCTGCAGGAGCAGGAACAGAAACCCCGCGTCAAAGTCAAGAACGAACCTGCCGGCGCCGTGATCGACTTGACCCAGGATAGCGCAAGGCAGCGCAAACGAGTTAAGCTCGAAGGGAACCCTTTTGTCTCGGGGGAGGTCATTGATTTGACATAGACATAGACAGCGGGTAAGTCATCAGGCTTGTCCCTTTGTGATGAACGATCTTACCTACCTGTGACAGAGACGGCACAGTTCCTGTGTTTTATCTTTAATTGGTGCACACGGATGGCACACCCTCTGCGGATCTGATCGTCTATCACACTGTACGTGCTGGAACGCCGGGCTTGAATATTTCCTACCTGCTCACTGGCAATCTCTCACGAATGTATATACTCGGTTAAAATCATCGGTTTTGTCTTCAGACGAGTTGTGTGCACGTAACAGTCAAACTAACACCTAGACGCGGATACAAGTTGAACCAGCAATATAGAGGCATTCACAGTATGTAGTCCTTTTTACACCCTTTTTGCGCCCGTTTTCATGTTTGGCAGAATAATGTACATGTACATGTAACTGAGCGAGCAGCTATAGATATAAAATCCAGAAAGATTCAGCCCAGGCTTGAGCTTTTTGAGCATTTAAGTTTGACGGCAGCTGAGATTTTCGGAGCCGGACGAGGACTGTTACTGGTTCAAATGGACGAGGACTACTAGTGCTGGTTCAGGTTTTTCTGAGCGCGGGGTGGTACCGTGATCACAGTTAGAGGCAAGTCTGACTCTGGTGGATTTCGATATAGGATCGTCGGTCCAAAGATAAGGTTGGGTTGAGTTTTCACTTTAGAAGTCCTACATATGTAGTGCAAGTTCGAGAGCGCCCCAGGCCAAGTCGCAGAATCTCGGTGAGCCCTATTCGTCCCGCCATACGCACTAATACTATAATAATTTTTGGAGAACAAAGAAAACCCGCGGCCCCAACACGACTCGGGTGCTGGGTGAAGCGTCTGATCTCCGACCTGGATTTTGCGATAACACGTAAATGCCACAGAATACATGAATATTAATGTTGCGGACGGTGGACACGGGTGCGTTCGGAATCCGGGTCGTCCTACACCAATAAATAAATAAATTGTCCGAGTCCAATTTAGAGCTGAGGCATAAATAAATGAATGAACGGATGGGAAGGTGAGCTATTTCTGCCAGTGCGGAGGCGAGGTATTTTCGGTCGGTGTTTGTAGCCGGGACTGACTCGGAGGCGGGGATAGACGGGGGTAAAGGGTACATAGTTGCCAACCTGAATGGCATTTCGGAAAATTCGTTGGATTTGGACTCGGAAGTGAGGTATTTGTGCGAAGGCGTGGACGTGGTCGCACGTTGTATGTCATGAATATGATATTGCTGCGTACCCAGGATTATAATTACCTTATGATCATGGGTCGGAAGGTTTCGGACGCAGAGGGAAATTCGAACTCAGACGCAGCCGCAGATGCGTAGGCTTACCGCTTGCGTAGAGTTGAATTGAGGTACAATCGATAGTAGATAGGTCCTTCTGTTGCGTGAGGACGTATGTCGGAAGTGGAAGTGGAAGTGGAGGAGTCGAGGTATTTGTGAATTCGAAGAGTTGAATTGAGTTATTTGCGGAGGGAGGCGGGGATAGAGATAGACGGACTTGGAACCATTACGTGGTGTACATAGAACTAGGCGAGATCGAAGATATCGGGTCTGTTACTTGCAGTGTTATGACGCGGAGGGAGTATAGCTAGTATTTATATTGTGGAAGGTCGAAGGTTGAACTTGCAGCTCCGAGTCCAAGTAAGACACAAAACACCCCATCGACGACACATTGCAGACGCAGGCAGACGCGGACGGGTACACCCGACCCGACCCGGGACGCTGATATGTAGATAAATCGGAATCGAAAGAGTTGAGGTGAGGTGCGGTTGAGGGATTTCTGCGAGGGCGTGGACGAGGTTGCGGTATTTATGCCTGAGAAGCGCAGCTATTCGTGGTTCGTGGACCCGGGCGCGGGGATCAACGGGAAAGTAGGGATAAGCATAACATAGCATGTGTGTCATTAATATAACAATGCTGTGTAGTGGATTTTTCGGAAAGTTTCGGATGCGGGAGGTAATTTCGCAAGGCTTGGGGTGCACGAGTAGAATCCAAAATAATCTGCGACTGGATGAAATACAGTAAACCAAGCCGTGACTGGGGTGTGGTGCTTGAACTGTGTGATTGGCTCGGAGGAGTGAGAAATTGAAGTTGAAGTTGAAGTTGAGTCGAGTTGGAGGTGTTTGTATTTGTAGACAGCACGTAGACAGAGCAACGGCAAAATAGATTTGGATTAATATTGCCGGAGGGGGTTTGCGAGGGATTTCTGCGAAGGCATGGACCCGGGGGAGGTATTTCTGCGAGGGCGTGGACGGGTTATTTTTGGAGGCGGGGATAGACGGAGACTAAACATAACATAATGCCATGTGTCATTAATATGTGGGTGTTTCGGAAACATTCGGACGCAGCTTGGAGCGCGCCATATGTAGCTAGAGCTGTTCGGTGAAATTTAAAAATGAAATTCGCTCGGAGGAGTCGGTGGGTAGGCTTGCCGCTTGCGTAGAGTTGAGTTGAGTTGAGTTGAGTTGAGTTGCAGGACGCACATCGTGATCATGAGTTACAACTTGAACTTCTCGACTGGGTATATATATATCGGTTGAAACTTGATTCAATTGCAAGTTCAACCTCAAGAGTCCGCGCTCCGTTTTCGTTGCCCTGTCCAGAGCTTGCTTGAATCGGAATCGGAATCGGAATCGGAATCAGAATCAGGACAGACCCTCATTTTAGCGATCCTTCCCAGCTGTTGCGTCAGGACGCATGTCGGAAGTGGAAGCGGAGGTATTTTTGAATTGGGAGATTTGCGGAGGGATGCGGATGCGGATGCGGGGATAGAGGAAGTACAACAAAGCGAGGTACGAGTTCATGTATTGTCTGTCGATAAGAGACTAGAGGAAGTAGAGATAGTCCGATGTGGTATTAATAGTATAATACAATATACATCGAACGAGAATTTCGGGTCGGGCCGAGGTTGTGCGGAGTGGAGTGGTCGGTCCTAGTCCGAGGGATACATACTTGTATTGTTATTGTTATTGTGGAGGTCTCAACTCCGAGTCCAAGGGATAGAGCAAAACTCCGAGTCACAGCGGATTGCGGGGACCAGCTTCGGTCTTCAGACATAGACAGAGATCGCGAGCTACATGAGATGCTCGTTGCGGATGTGCGGGCGGACAAGACATGGGTGGTTGAGGGGTTTCTGCGAGGACTAGTTCCACGGACGAGGTATTTATGCCTGGGAAGCTACTTATAGCTATCCGTGGTTCGTGGTTCTTGGGCGGACGCGGGGATAGCCGGAGACGGAGGGTGGGGCTAAACATAGTGTTGTGTGTCATTAATATAATATAATCCCGCTGCCCGGTGGTGGTTCGGAAAGATTCGGGCGCACCATATGTAGCTATAAGTTAGCTGCTCGGTGAAATTTAAAGATGGAATTCGCTCGGAGGAGTCGGTGGGTGGGTGGAGTTGAAGTTCAAGCTCGAACTGGGTGAGTTGCAGGATGTACAATCAATCATAGATATCTTGAGATACAACTTGAGCTTTTCGACTGGGTATATCGGTTGAAATTTGATTCAATTGCAAGTTCAACCTCAAGAGACACGGGTTTTCAGGGAAGGAGGTTTAAGTTCGACAAGTGTCAGGAATCCACGACACGAGTCTGCGTTGCCTTGTTCAGAGGATCGGAATCGGAATACTCCTTCTGTTGCGTCAGGACGTACTTCCACGTATGTCGGAATTGGAAGTGGACGTGGGATTTGGAAGTGGAAGTGGAGGAGTTGAGGCATTTGTGCCCGAAGCCCGAAGACTCGGAGTTGAGGTATTTACGGAGAGAGGCAGAGGCGGAATAGACGGAACTATTATTAGTACACATAGAACTAGACGTGCTCGACGATTTCGGAGGGTCCAGGTCTGTGCGTGTGAGAACGAGAGTGTGAGTGAGTGAGAGTGTTATGGCCATGGCCACGATTGTGATCAGTGATCAGTCCGAGGCGCGGAGGGTGTACTTGTGTTGTGGAAGGTGGAACTCGTCCCAGCTCTAGAGGAAAAAGCTTAAGGTAGTCACATCTTTCGGGCTTCAGGCTTCAGGCTTCAAGCACAAACACAGACAGAGAACGAGTCGGAGTTGAGTCAACGCGAACACAAGTCGTCGACGCCCCATCGTGGGTGGGCGTGGATGTGCGGGTGGACGCGGAGTGTTGGGTGCGGGCGCGTCCGGAGTTGGATTTGGATTTAAAGGACAATCGACAGGATGGAAGAGGTGAGGATGAGGCGTAGCCGAGGTATTTCTGCGAGGGCGTGGACGGGTTATTTATGGATATGGATATGGATATGGGGCGGGGATAGACGGAGACGGAGACTAAACATAACGTTGTGTCATTAATAATATCGCTGCGCACTGAGATTATAATCAAGTAGATGTTTCGGAAAGATTCGGACGCACTATATGTAGCTCTAGCTGCTCGGTGAAATGTGAAGATGGAATTCGTTTGGAGGAGTCGGTGAGTAGGCTTGCCGCTTGCGTAGAGTTGAGTTGAGTTGAGTTGAGTTGCAGGATGCACAATCAACAATAGATATCTTGAGATACAACTTGGACTTCTCGACTGGAGCGCGGAACTCCAGGGGTGGTTGAAACATGATTGATTCAATCGCAAGTTCAATTGCAAGTTGAAGTTGAAGTTGAGTTACAGGCGCCCAACTTGTCGAAGCTCCGGCGCAGGCCCAGCCACAGCCCCAGCTGTCCTGAATATTGAATCTTGAATCCTGACAGTCATCTACCGCGTTGAAAGGAAAAGGAAACCCGAGTTCTCATTTCCCCCGCTTCCGCCCCGAATGCGAATAGATGCGAATGCGATGTTCGAGAATGCTATGTTTGATTCGAATTCGAGAATGCTTTTGTTGTTGGCCATCCCGATTACGATGTTCGAGTCCGCCGATGGCATGAACAGCCTAGCCCGACCATGGATGTCGAGTACTAATATATTTAATATACTAATGTTTGCGCCGACCCGACCCGACCCGTGTCCGACGCGGTGAAATATCTCATATACCATACATGGATGAACGAACGGATGGGAAGATGAGGCATTTCTGCCGGTGCGGAGGCGAGGCGAGACCAGGCGAGTTATTCACGTGGGCGACGATACACGGAAGGGAAGGGGAGGGATAGACCTATCATACACAACCAGAAACGATACCTATCACAGCAAGCAAGAAGCGTTCGCGGCGGGGGAAGCTTGAGGCTGAAAAGTCCGAGCTGAGGTTGTAACGTCGGAATAATGTGTTCGGTGCATCCATTGGGAATACGCGGTGCATTTGGAAAGAACTGGGCCGAGCACCGAAATCCGTTTCTGTCAACTGTGCGAGATACGGTTGTTCATGGAACGACGTTTGATCTTGACAAGTTCAGGAATCCACGCGCTCCGGTTCGTTGCCCTGTCCAGAGCTTGGATCGGAATAGAATTCCAAGTCAGGACGTACTTGCACGTATGTCGGAATTGGAAGTGGACGTGGGATTTGGAAGTGGAAGTGGAGGAGTTGCGGTATTTCGAATTCGAATTCGAAGATGAGTCGAGTTGGGTTGAGTTGTTTGCGGGGGGGATGCGGGGATAGACGGAACTATTGGGATGCATAGAACGACTATAGACGTGCGCGACGGTTGTGATCTGGTCTAAGACTGTCCCAGCCTGGGAGGCGGAAGGTCAAACTTGCAGCTCCAAGTAATAAGTAATACAACAGGCAGAGTCCCATCATCGAGTGGGATTAAATCCAAGTCGAAAGCCTGAACGAGTCACAGCGGATTGCGGGCACCGGCTTCCAGCCTTCCAGCTTCGGGTTTCGGGTTTCGGGCTTTGGGCAGAGACACAGACACAGCACGGACACGGACACGGACACAGACACAGACACAGACACAAACAGAGACAGAGATCGCGAGCTTGAATATGTCGCAGACCGGGGTGGGGACGGGTGCACCCGGGACGCAGACGAATAAATCGGAATCGGAAGAGGTGAGGTGAGGTTGATATTGAGGTATTTCTGCGAAGGCGAGGCGTGGACGAGGTATTTATGGATATGAGGCGGGGATAGACGGAGGCTAAACATACCATAGAAGGTGTATGTCATGAATATAATATCGCTGCGCGTGGTTCGGAAAGGTTCGGGCGCATCATATGTGGCTATAATAATAGCTGCTCGGTGAAATTTAAAGACGACCCGGTCGTAATCTTACATGTATATCTGTGGTGGCGGCGGCGGTGGACGGATACAGATTATAGATTACAGGAGGCCGTGGCCGTGGCAGGGCTGGGCTGTGTGGTGCTCGAAGCTTGAAGCTCGAACGGTGTGATTGATATTGGCTCGGAGGATGGGATGGGTGGGTGAATGAGTGGTTGGGTGAGTGGGCTTGAAGTTGAATTTGTTGAAGTTGAATTTGAAGTAGAGTAGAGTTGAGTAGAGTTGAGTTGAGATGCCGTGATCATGATGCAACTTGTAACTTTTCGACTGGAGCGCAGAACTGGTTGACATTCAAGTTGCGTCACGGTTTTCCGCCGCGCGCACCCAACTTGTCGAAGTCTTGCGGGCTCGGAATCTGAGTCGAATTCGAGTTTGTTTGGCGTCCTTGAATCTTTATTCTTGAATCTTGAATCATGAATCTTGAATTTTGAATCTTGCCAAATCTTGAATCCCGATACATAGTCATCCACGTTGAAAGAGGACGAGTTCTCATTCTTTGCTGAACGTCCGTAGCCTAGCTAGCCTTGGTTCGCCAGCATATGTAGGACGACGGAATGTCAGAGTCTGAGTCTGGCCCACTTATGTAGTCTCATGTTCCCGGAATAGAATTTTTAAGCTTTAGTTGCGTGAGGACGTGTATAAATACCGTGATGTCGGAAATGGAATTGGAAGAGTCGAGGGCCATATGTTTCGAATTCGATTTTGGAAAGGTGAGTTGAGTTGAGTTGAGTTGTTTGCGGAGGGATGCGGGGATAGAGCCTATAGACCGATATAGTATTGATATTGGTATACATAGATCTATAAAACAGCTGTAGGCGAGCTCGAGTTCGGCGTGGTTGTGATCACGAGGCGCGGAGGAGTACATACATATTGCGGAAGGTCGAACGGCGAACGCCCCATCGTGGCCCTGGGTGGGTGGGGATGTGCGGGTGGACGCGGAGTGGGGGGTGCGGGCGGCGCGTCTGGAGTTGGATTTGGAAGAGGTGTGGTGCGGTGCGGTTGAGGGATTTCTGCCCGGACGAGGTATTTCTGCGAAGGCGTGGACGGGCTATTTGCGGATATGGATATGGATATGGGGCGGGGATACACGGACGGAGACTAAACACTAAACATACCGCTGTATGTCATTAATATAAAACATTGCTGTGCACCCAGCCTCAGGACTAGAATTAAGTGGCTTGATCATGGGTGTTTCGGAAACATTCGGACAAGGTTTGCGGTACATTATAACTTTTCCATCGGCAGACCAACTTGGAGGAGGGACTGAACCTATTAGCCCTCGAACCTAACCTCGAAAGTTGAAAGTTGACACTTGAACTTCAAGGATGCGCATGCGCAAAAAAAGGCCAAATTTAAACCGCTAAAGGTTTAGCATTCTGCCGACGGCTCCGTTTATTGAAAATTTTAGCATTTAGTATTTTGCCGAGCCTTGGCCATGGATCGACATCGCGTAGGATGTCTGTAGGACGACAGAATATTAGCCGAACGACTCACTCTATTTTTTGCTGCCTGGTGTTCGAGAACCCGCGAGAATGGGTGTTTATTTTTATTGTTCTGACGTCCGTACCAAGGCGAGTCCGTCCGATGTTCGAGTCCGTTAGAAGTCTGAGTCCGTTCCGATGTTCCGACCGACGTCTGTTCAAAGCAGTCCGATGTTCGAGTCCGATGCCGATGTTCGGGTGAGTTCGACGTTCGAGCAGCTTGTGAATATTAATGGATTCCGCGTCCGTGTCCGTGTCCGACGCAGTGTTTAAACATATCCTTCGGCCCCGGTCCGACATAGCACAGACCGACTCGGAACGGTGCGGCCCAAGAATCCAAGATAAACCTTTTTCTTTCCGTGAGTACTGTAACGCCACGCGCGTCATCGGCCGACCCGACCCAAAAGGCGATTCCTATTTATAGTATCAATACTGTCGACATGAAACGACGTCAAGATACTGGATACAGAGATGCGGGATGTAGGGATGCGGGATGTAGGGGTCCAATGGCGGAAAGCGCTGTCAAAAGATATCAGCGAGCTCACAAAGAATAATTTTTGGAGGGGCGGAGAGACGCGGGAGAACGCGGCCGCTTGGGAAGATATCTATAGCGATGACGCCTGTGGCGTGCGGGGCAAATTGGGGTCTGGGGGTAGTGCGGCTTTACCTTGAGCTTCGAGCTCGGCGAAGGTAGGAAGGGGTATATTTAGCGGTACAGTGGGGAGGACGGGCATGGACGGAGGGACGGTCGTGTGCCGTTCGTTCGTTAGATTACATTACTTATCGTACAACTAGAAAGAATATCACAGCGACAAGGATGAGCCCGCGCGACGCGACGGAAACGGCTCGGATTCGGGATAATTTGTGCGGGGTGTCAGTGCCGCTTACTGTATCCATGGCCATGGCCGTCCAAAGGTGCAAACAATCATCATTAATTCATCCGGTTTCCGATCGGTGGATGTAGTGTTTCGTGTGAAATGGCTGGGCGACGACGACGACGACGACGGTGGCAGGCAGCACGAAGTTCGGAACAGGGTTGGAACAGGGTGTATCTACCAACTCGCGTTGGCCGCAGCGCCAATCAGGTTGTTGATGTGCATTGTGATATGATGGAGGGAAGGCAAGCGGTCGTCGGTCACGGTTGTCGTGATGCATCGATAGGAGCAGTGATTCTGTCTTTCGAGGGCCTGGACCTCCTCCACGGTCCGCGCGCAGATATATCAGTTCAGTTCAGTTCTATATACACTCCCAACTCTCTCTTCAAAACAAACGGCGTCAAACGCATATACAAGAGGGAAGACCAGAGACAAGACGGAGATCGGCGGGGTGGTTGATGTTTATTTATTTGGTCGTCTGATGTGGTTTGGTTTGGGAAATTTAAAAAGGCATCGGACGTAACGATCAGTCCCTCTTCTTCACCCTCCCCTCCACCATGGCCGACACCCCAGAAAAGGTCCCAGGCTCAGACGCCCCGCCCAGCGAGAAGGTCGGCGGCGACGCCCCCACCACCTCGTCCTCCACCCCTCCCCCCGCAGACGGCGCCGCCCCCGAGCGCAAGAAACGCGAATACAAAGAGTTCACGCACGACGAGGAGAAGGCGACGCAGGCGAACGTCGACATGAGCACCATCGAGCTCAAGGCGGAGGATCTCTACGACAAGGAGAAGGTCGACCTCGAGACCATCGTCATCGACGACGTCTTCAAGCTGCTGCAGTGCGATGAGAATGGACTGAGTCCTGATGAGGCGACGAGGAGACTGGAGCTGTTTGGGCCGAATAAGCTCGAGCAGGAGGACCAGAATCCGTTTTTGCAGGTGGGCCTTTTCTGTTCCTCGTTTTTATTACTTTTGTTGATAAAAGCGCAGTTCCTCTCATTCATGTGGAACCCCCTCTCATGGGTCATGGAAGCCGCCGCCCTCGTCGCCATCGCGCTCTCCAACGGCGAGGGCCGCGCACCCGACTGGCAGGACTTTGTCGGCATCGTCCTCCTCCTGTTCATCAACTCGGCTATTGGATTCTACGAGGAACGCGGTGCGGGGAATGCGGTCAAGGCGCTCATGGACTCGTTGGCGCCCAAGGCGAAGGTGAGCTTCTCTTCTCTATAATCGTTTTTCCTCTAGTGAGAGTAAATGCTAACGCCGCACACAGGTCAAACGCGCTGGTTCGTGGTCTGAAATCGAGTCTGCAGGCCTCGTGCCTGGCGATATGGTCTCGTTCAAGATTGGTGATATCGTGAGTGTCGTTGTCTCCACTGTCCTCTCGTCTCCTCCCCTGCTTTCCCTCCCTCGCCCCCGCCTCCCTCCGTTGTCTCCGTCCCGCCTCCCTTTTCCCTGCTTCTCCTCTCCCTCCCGTTCCCCTTTCCCCTTTCCCACCCCTCCCCCACTCGTTCTCCCTCCCTCCTCCCCCCTTTTTTTTGGGTTTTTGTTTTCAAAAAAACACTTCCCCCTCTTCCGTCCTTCTCTCTATTCTTTTCAAATAACTAACAATATATCAACTCTTTCTCGCTCGCTAATGCTCGCTCGCACAGGTCCCCGCCGACTGCCGCCTCACCGAAGCCATCAACGTCTCCATCGACCAGGCCGCGCTCACGGGCGAGAGCTTGCCGCAGAGCAAGAAGCTTGGGGATCAGTGTTTCTCGTGCGTCGCGTTCCTTTGTGTTTCTTTCTACGGTTTTCTGCGGTTTTCTACTTTTTACGTTGTCTGCGGTTTTCTACTTTCTGCGGCGGGTGGGTGTGGGGGGACGATGCCTCGCCGCGCATTCCTTTTTTCGTATATGTATGCGTATGCGTTTTTGGTGTACGCGTACGCCGCGCATTCGACATACATGATACTTGCTACCTTTCGGGACGAGATTTATTTTTGGGGGGGGGCTGGCTGGTTTTGGACGGCGGACCCGAGTCCGGGTTTGCAGGCGCAGGTGGTGCGACTCGACTCGAGGCGCAAGTGTCACGCGACGGGTGCCACACGGCGGGGATGGGGACGGGGACGGGGGAGAGACGACGCTGCCCGCCTTTGTTTTCCTTTCTCTCTCTCTCTCTCTTCTCTCTCCTCCCCACTCGTTACCCGCACGGGGGTGGCCTCTGCTGCCTCTTTCGCGTTACGCGACTCGAGGGAGAGAGTGTCACGCGAGTGGATGGGGAGATACGCTTTAACGCCGAGGTCCGATTTCGGGGCGTGGCGTCCGCGCGGGGGCGAGTCGTTTTTTTGGGAGGCGACGCTCCCCTTCTGCCTTGTCCTTCTTTCCTCCCCCTCCTAAAAAACTTTTTTTTTATCATCGTTATTCTCTCCCCTCTTTTTCCCTATGCTCGAAAGCTTCGCTTCGCTTCCTCGGATTCGCTAACGCTCATCCCCATAGCGGCTCCACCTGCAAACAGGGCGAGGCGGAGGGCGTGGTCATCTCTACTGGCGCGAACACGTTCTTTGGGCGGGCGGCGAGTTTGGTTGGGCAGGTGGGTCTTTTCAAAAGTTTTTTAAAAATAATTGGGGAGAGGGGAGCGCTACGCAAGGAAGGGAGGAGGCGACCTGCGAGACAGGGTAGAGGCGCCGGTGGGGAGGGAGAGGCATTTCGTGTCGCGTCGGACTCATTGCCTCGGCTCCCTTCCTTCGAGCAGACGCACCGTTTCGCCCTGTTCCTCCTCTCGCTCTTCCCTCTGTCCCATTCCCTCTCTCCTACTATCTCTCCCACTCTCCTACTCCTGCTCTTCTCCCTTGCATCTTCCTCCCCTTCCCCCACTCCTCTCCCATCCTCCTCTCCTCCCCTCCCTTCCTTGCGTCTTCTCGCCATCCCTGCTCCCTCCCCTCCTCCCTCCACTTCCTCCCTCCACTTCCTCCCCCTCCCTCCCTCCCACCTCCTCTTCTCTTTTTCCCCCACTCCTCTTTCCCTCCTCCCCGATTTAATACTCAATACTAACCCTCCCCTCAGGACGACGACACCACGGGCCACCTGCAAAAGATCCTCGCGCAGATCGGGTCCTTCTGCCTCGTCGCGATTGGGATATTCGTGGTGGCGGAGATATTGGTGCTTTATGCGGGCTTTCGGTATACGTATCGGAGGGGTGCGTTTTTTTCCTTAAGATTTCTACGATTTCTTTTTTTTTTTTTTTTTTTTTTGCCGGGGGGGGGGTTGGAGAGAGGGTCGTTTTTTTTTGGGGGGGGGGGTGCTTTTGGGAGGGGGACGCACGGGGCGCCTCGAAGAAGGAGCAGAGAGATGTCGCGTGCGTGGGCGGATTTGACTAGGAGGGCGCGCGTGCGGGTGCTCGAGGACGAGAACGATGCCGCCTTCTCTGTCTCTTTCCTTCCTCATTCCCCTCTCCTTTCTCACTCCTCATTTCTCGTTTTCCCTATATCGCTTGCTAACTCCCCACCCCACCTACAGGTCTCGACAACATCCTCGTGCTCCTCATCGGCGGTATCCCGATCGCGATGCCGACGGTGCTTTCGGTCACGCTCGCCGTTGGGGCGCAGCAGTTGGCGAAGCACAAGGCCATCGTCACCCGTATCACTGCTATTGAGGAGGTGTGTTTTTGTTTTCTTTGTTTCTTTCCTTCCTTCCTTCCTTCCTTCCTTCCTCCTTGCTTGGCTCCCTGCCTCCTTGCCTCCCTCTGGCTCTTCGTCTTTTTTCCCTCCTCTTCCCCGTCTTTCTCAGGGGAGGAGAAGATGGGGAGGAGTGCGAGGAGGAGGAGTGCGAGGAGAAGGGGTTTTCTTGGTTTCTTGGAATGAGGAAAGAAAGAATGTTTGCTGACGAGGCACGGCACGACAGCTCGCGGGCGTGACGATCCTGTGCTCGGACAAGACGGGGACGTTGACGACGAACAAGCTTACGATTGATCGGGAGACGATTTTGACTTATAGGTGGGTTTTCGCTGTTATCTCCCCCCGGATTCGTGTGCATCGCGTCGGGACTGAAGTCCCGCCGCGCCTGGGGTGGGGACGATCCCGCCCTCTCCCTCCCTGGCACGCCGTCGATCTTCTCCCGCTCCAGACCCTGCTTCCCCTACTTCCTTACTAACCCCTTCTCCCTCACAGCTCCTTCTCCGCCGACGACGTCATCCTCCTCGCCGCCTACGCCTCGCGCACGGAGAACCAGGACGCGATCGACACCTCTGTTGTGCAGGCGTGCGGGGACGTTGGGCGCGCGCGGGCTGGGATCAAGCTTTTGGATTTCAAGCCGTTTAACCCGACGGATAAGAGGACGGAGATTACGTATCGGGAGGAGGCGACTGGTGGGTTTTCTTTTTTGGTTTCTTTCTTTTGGTTCTGCGAGTTGCTTCGCTGCGACCATCGTCTTCGACGATGGCCTTGAGCTTTTTTTGCTCGTGTGCGAGGTGTTACGTCAGCGAGCGAGCACGATTTTCTTTTTATAACTTTTTTTCGGGTCTATATCACTCCGTTCCCACCCGCTCCTGCTCTCCGTCTCTCCCATACGCTCGCCCCCATTCGCTTGTACTCCCCTCTCATATTTCTTAACTTGATCCCTTGCCTTTTTCCCCCTCCTCGTTAATCCTTGCTTGCATAATGCTCACTACGTTTGCATTCCAGGCAAGCTCAAGCGCGTCACCAAGGGCATGACCGGCTCCATCATCGAGCTCTGCTCGCGCAACCGCACCGAGGAGCTCGAGGCCAAGCTCGAGCATGATGTCGAAGGGTGCGTTTCCTCTCTATTATTAACTTTTTAAAACAAAAGAAGAGATATGGGTGCTGACTTTGGCTTTGTAGCTATGCGACCCGTGGTCTCCGTGCCCTTGCTGTTGCGTATGAGGAGCTGGATGGGGACGATTTCGAGGCGGAAGGGAATGGGTGGGTTTTTTATTGGTGCTTTTTTTGGGGGGGAGGGGACTGACGACGCTCACTAGCTTCGAGCTCATCGGCCTGCTCGCGATCTTCGACCCCCCGCGTGAGGACACCAAGCAGACGATTGACGATGCGCTCGCGCTCGGCGTCAAGGTCAAGATGGTTACTGGAGATCAGGTTCGTCGCCTCCTGCGTCCCCACGGACTCGCTCCGCTCGCATGTCCTGGACCGCTCGCTAACGCTCGCACTCCACTCGCAGCTCGCCATCGCAAAGGAAACCGGCAGACGTCTCGGACTCGGCGACCACATGTACCCCGCCAAGGTGCTCAAGGACGGCCCCGCCCCCGGCGGAAAGCACGCGAGCTTGGACGAGATGATCATGGACGCTGACGGCTTTGCGGGTGTGTTCCCCGAGCACAAGTACGAGATTGTCAAGCGGCTGCAAGGTCTCGGCCATTTGTGTGCTATGACTGGTCTGCTCTTCCTCTTTACCTCTCAAGTAAATGGAGACTAACGCGACGCAGGTGACGGTGCCAACGACGCCCCCGCTCTCTCCCGCGCCAACGTCGGTATCGCCGTCGAGGGTGCCACCGACGCTGCCCGTGGCGCCGCCGACATCGTGCTCACCGAACCCGGTCTCTCCACCATCGTCCACGCCATCCGCGGCTCCCGTGTCATCTTCCAGCGTATGCGCAACTACTCGATCTACGCCTGCGCGGTCACCATCCGTATCGTCGTCTGCTTCGCCATCCTCGCGTTTGCGTACAAGTTTGACTTCCCGCCGTTCATGATCCTGATCATTGCGCTACTCAATGACGGAACCATCATGACGCTCAGTGTGGACCGCGTGCTGCCGAGTAATACGCCAGACAGTTGGGATTTGGCCGAGATTTTCAGCTATGCGGTCGCGTATGGGCTGTATCTCACCTTGTCGACGTGAGTCTTCTCTTCTCTTCTCGATTTGGAGAAAGTGCTAATTGGGACTGGCAGCGTGAGCTTCGTCATCATCATCCTAGAGACGAGCTTCTTCCAGGACAAGTTTGGCGTTTCGCTCGACTCGTTCCCCGTCCAAGCCAACGACCCTGCGCTCCACATGGTGATCTACCTCCAGGTCGCCATCATCTCGCAGGCCCTCATCTTCGTCACCCGGTCGCACGGCTTCTTCTTCATGGAGCGTCCTTCGACGGCGCTGCTCGGCGCTTTCTGCATCGCGCAGCTCATCTCGTCCATCATCGCCAAGTACGCCAACTGGGGCTTCACCAAGATTCACGGCATCAGCGGCGGCTGGATTGGGATCGTGTGGGTTTGGGTGCGTGCTGTTGATTATCATCCTGCGCACCATGTGCTGACGACGATCTGCACCTACCTTTAGAACATCATCTGGTTTATCCCGCTCGACTGGATCAAGTTCGCGATGAAGGCGACGGTGATCAAGTACCTCCGCGAGCGCCGCCTCGCTGCGCAGGCTGCCGCGCCCATCATGGAGACCGACGGCGTCCCGATCACGCGCACCCAGTCGCGCGCGGCGTCGATCCACGAGAGCCTGTACAGCAATCGTGTCAGCTTCATCAAGCGCGCGGCGCGCAAGGTCGGGTTCGGGCAGAAGATTTCGATGAAGCCCGAGGAGTTGCAGCGCTTCAGCTCGATCCAGGCGCAGCGTGTCGGCGCGACGCTTGCGAGGAATCCGAGCAGGACGGCGGCTTGAGCGTCGGAGCGACGCTTGTTTGGGTGCCTTTTCTTCATACCCCGCATAGACTGCCGTGCCTACCCTCACCCATCCACCCACCCTGGCCGGCTCCCTCATCCATCGTCCCAGCTACTGCACCCTTCGCTTGCCGCCGCGCCGCCCCCGTTCACGACTGCATTTACACTACTATACCTGAAGCCACGACCCTCGCATCTCTCTGTCTGTCTATCTGTCTGCCTCGTCCCCATATCCTTTTTTAAAACGAGCCCGAGCCCTTTTTCTTTCGCCGCGAGGCATTCCTATTATACAAACAAACAAATTTTACATACATATACGCACGCACTATTGGTGGTACATCGATAAGGCCCCATAGCTTAGCATACGCATACGCATACGTATACCCCACCCCCACGCTCCTTCCCCTTGTCGGTCCTCTCCGTGTGCGCAGCGGCGGCGGCGGCGGGCCTGACTGGCAACGTACTGGGGGGAGGGTTTGGTTGGGTTCGTCGCGTCTTTGTACATAGCTTGTCCTGCTGCGTTTGCGTTACAAAATAAAGAGAGGGATACGATTTTTATGACCTTTTTGGGGGACTTGCTTTGGGATGTGATTGATCAGTGAGTCATGACTTGAGATGTGAGTGGGTGGATGTAGGTCCCGCTTTGGTATCGGAGGGTTCTACGGTAACTGATAGCTATAGAAGCGTTGAGGTGCCTGAAACTTCTGGTCTCAAGGTCTCCGCCTGAGAAGTTCTGCTATTGAATTAGATTTAATTGCTAGACAACAGCGCGCACTGCTTCGAAGGACCCCAGAGGATAGGTGAAATGGCCTGATGTAAAGTCAGGCCTGTTTCAAATCCTGACAAGCCAGTTTCGAATCTAAAATTGCGCCGGCGGTAGAAAATCTTTGATAAAACCGCCTGGGAAGGGGAAGCTGTAATTGAGACGAAAATTAGGCCTGATGCGGAATTCCTGACATTTTGAGCCAAATTAGGCCTCGACTCGGAGGTCAGGCAATTCCTCACAAATTTTCAAAATGCGTCCTGGCTTTTTTTTTTTGCCAGTGAAAATCCAGCCTTTATGGGGATTATCAGGGGTCCTTCGACGAAGGACTGAATCGTAAGACGTAATGAAGTGGCGCTTCACGGGCGTCTCCAAGCTGTGGGTTGGAATCCAAAAGCGGACTTTAAAAAGCTTCGAAGTTCAGACAGACCCTCCGTAATTTTATAAAGAGAGAGAAATTAAAGCAACTTGTCAAGTAGCAGAGTCTGGTTCCTGCGTACCCTAGGCCTCAATAGGAACTCGAAAATAATAAATCTTGGCCCAGAATATGTGAGAATCAACCGTTCGACCTTTTGACATCCTTAAAAACCGCGCGGGAGCTTGCCGCAATTACTGCGGGATCACAGGGACGACACGAGATAGTACCATACAATTATCTCGGTCAAAACTCAAACTTAGTCAAGCACGGCACTGAACACGCACACTGAGCCAACAGGGATGTCCAGGATATATTTCGGGCCCTATTACGATGACGCTAGAAATTAAATAGCAGAATGCTATATAGCTGCTATATAATACATGCTAGCTATGCACCAACAGGGGCCGGGGATTATAGCATCATACCAGCTGCTTTCAACTTTGCAACTTCGACCTAAAGAAGTTAGCACGGCCTCGACGCACTTGGATATAACTTTACCTGGGTCTGGGACTGCATCCAGTGGCCGGACTCATTTAATTCTTAATTGGCCCCACTTCGGAAGGTGGCACGGCGGTAAATCAAGATTCCTATGTTGCGCTTATTCTTCTCACTTACGCTTACCAAGCACATCCCACGGCAGCAATCCTCGAGTCTCGATTGACCGAACAAGTTAGTGTGTTAGGTAGAATTGCACGGCACGGCTCTGCTGAGGAACGCCGGTAACCGTCCGCATTGTTGGAATCATTCAACGGCTCTTTCGGACCGCCAGTCTGTTTCAGAGAAATCTGCCATTGATAGAACATTGATGAAGGGTGAGGCAAGGACGGGCTTGGATCGACTGTTCAGTTCTTCGGCGGTTCTCGGCTGCACTAACGTATTCCGAGTGGGTCCCGTATATATCTGTTATATTGATGAAATTGATGAATGGCGGATCCTGAGTCTTATCCGTTAGGTAGGCGTGGATCAATTAATATTCCTCACGGATGCACTGCCATATTCCGAGCGGGTCCCGGCTTTCCTAAGCGGGTACCATGACATTCAGGCGGCGGACATTGGGGGTACGGGTATTACGAGAGTTCGATTCAAGTTCGATTCAAGTTCGATATGTTGACAAGGCATAAGTATTCTTCGGACCGAGGCGCAACTCTTCCTTGCATCGCGTAACATTATCCACAAGAGGGTGAATCCAGTTGACATTAATTAATTAACGGCGCATACATGGCTCAGTTGCGCTCCGGACGCGTAAGTGGTTATGCTATGGCTATGGGGACTCCATCGCATCTCAGAGGCGTCTTGCGTGAGATTGCGATTGCTTACATTGAAATTTTTTGCGCTGCGCCGCCATATGCATTGCGACCAACAACACACTTGAATTGTTCTCATAAAAACATACGTTTGGGGCCGTGGAACATGCGTGAAAAAATCGCTGCTGGTCATGGAGATGTCGCTGCTCGATATTCAGGCGCCGGGTTTTCATATTGAACCTAGGATTGCTCTCCGGGGTTGGAATGTTCTTCCACAGTACGGCGGTAATTTTTGAGGAATCCGGAGAAAGTCCGTTCCGACCAAGTACGAAACTTATTTTTGAAGAGCCTGATCGCAGCCGTATGCAGCCGTGGATGTGGAGTTGATATTGGTTCGGAGATGACGGAGACGCTGGGTTTGATGTTGAACAGTTTCTCGTACACGGGTATTTTTTTTCTGGCCGGAATGTCAGATCTTGAATGAGAACTTTAAGAGCATGCAGCTGGTCATGAAGACCTAGGTTTGACATTGTTCGTAACCAGTAATGGAAATGATGTTTGACTGAGCACTCCCAATGCATGGCTATTTTCTTCGCGTTGCAGGATTGCAATGAGCGTATTTTTTTTTGGAAGAACGATCACAACTGAGTATTGCAAGGCCTTATATTGCTGGGAATTGCGACTGACGATGCAGACACTGGAGTTTGATATCGTGCACTCCTACATGCATGGGTAATTTCTTGGAGGTAGTAACGCAGTTTATTATTACGGACGGAGATTTTGAGCACGCAGCTGGTAGGGTGTAGATGATATGCACCTTAAACCGATCGGGGACTGAGACGCGGGAGTCGATGTTGACCACCCCGTCATGCATGGATAATTTTCAAGGGCAGGAATCTTGTTCCCTAGTGCAGGCGGGATTCTCTGGCGGATATTTTGAATATCAATGACACCAATCTTTGAACAACTTCTTTACTAGATATACAGCGGTTAATTCAACGTTTCTGAAGGTCGGGATAATAGTACACAAAAATAGAGGCTTCCGAGTCCGAGTCGCTCATAATTCGACAACTGTTACCCTCGTCCGCATTCCTTAGATAGCTGATCGGCGTGTCAGAAGGCACCAAGGGAAATCCATGGCGGACAGACCTGGTGGCGCTTTAACGCGTCCTTCCGCGTGAATGTTTTCTCACATCCACCGTTGCAGACTATGGCCGCTCGCCGGCGTGGGTTACCTTGTGGCGCTTCAAGTCGTGATGACGCTCAAACGAAAGAGGACAGGAATCGCAGGGGAACGGTCTGGAGGGAGTGGCGGGGAAGTCGCCGGCGTGCTGGGGCGGCGGAAGAAATGACGGGGAATAGTGCGAGGGGGGTGGGGACAGATCCGGTTCGTATTTCACAGCCGAGGAAGAAGCTCCTCCGTAATGCGGCGTGGGTGGTGGGCCGGACGGGTAGTGAGATCTCGAAGAGCTTGTGCCGCCGTATTGGGATGGAATGGGAGGGCCGTTCCAGGTCGGAGAGGGAGCGGAGCCATACGGCGTCGGTGGGTGATATCCCTGGCTGTAGTGGGACGTCGAAGATCCCCCCCCGCCATACATCGGAGGCGGATGGCCCGCCGATGGAGGATACATGGGAGAATAAGGATTTGCTATAGGATCCGCTTGTGGAGATCGTGAAGATCCTCGTACTGGCGGGCAGAAAGGGAATGTGGTCTGCAAACAGTTAGAGGAGCTGAAAAAAACAGGATGCACTTTACCTGATGCCGCTTCAAAGCATCCTTCCTCGTAAAAGCCTTCCCGCATCCACGGTCACAAAGATACGGCTTTTCACCGCTGTGCGTTTCAATGTGACGCTTTAAATCATGTTGGCGGTCAAAGGAGAGGGGGCACAGGTCGCAGGGGAACTCGCGGTCTGGAGAGGCTGGGTAGTCAACATACCGCAAACTGTACGCCATTCCGGAGGGGCGACGGAAGGGGTGTGAATCAGGCCCTTTATATTAGGTAAATTACCGTAGAGTGAGAGATAAGCACCGCGACTCGCCAGCTCCGATCTGGATGAATCTGTTTGATCACCTGAATGAATACTTCGCGCGGCGGCCAGTTTACCACGGCCTAAGAAATTTCCTTCTGTAGTTGGCTCTGCAGATCGTTGATCGGGACTTGTCAATGGTCGTTAGCAGGAGGGAATAAACTCTTTTGGCTCTGGTCCGGAGATCCATCGGTGTTCGAGAGCTCCGATACAAATTGACAGACATGCCTTTGACTCCTCGGCTTTTTTTTTTTGCATAGCAGGACTCATAGAATACGCGTCCCAGTACAGAACCCGACGGGAGCTAAGGAAATGACGAATGCACGCTAACATGGGAAGAGTGATGGTTAGTCCGCCACTGATGCCGATGTTGCGCGGTACTTACTTGGGCCCCAAAGATGTAGTGCGGGAACTGTTCTTGACCCCTACGACACAAAATTTGGGGGTCACTCCGAAAGTCACGGCTGCCTCTAGCTTTGACCGGTGCGGTGATGGCTCGTGAAAAGAGGCATCATTTGGATGATCGTACCGTAATCGAGAGCTTTTTATGCCTTTAGAGGTTCACTTTCACCGTACCGATGGAGTCAGGACCTCCGAGCTAACGTAGGGAGTTGGGATATCTTTGCTATTATTAAAAATTTGCATCAATCCATGTATACCTTCCTTCGACTTCTAGCCGACTGCTTATGGTGTACATCTTCTTCATTCTTGAACACTGGTGATGAAAGATCTTGGACGTTATTGAAATATACGAGCATCTAATTCAGTTGAGTAGGCGCGGGAGAAACAGTTGCACCGATAGGATGAAGTCGTTACCGCCGCGAGATATTCTGCGCCATTACTGCGACTTTGTACCATGGACATCTCGGCTTCGCCGTCGGGATCCTTGCGTAGTGTCGGACCGAGTCCAGCGGATATCTGATGTCCGATTTGGTGAGTTAGGTACAATCCACTTTTGAACGGCTTTTTAAGGGTGGCAGCCTGGGTAAACACAGTCGGGAACAGTCGGATACATAGCAACAAGCGGTAAATGACAGACGTATCGTAAGGCGAGTCCGTGGTTTTCTCGTCTGGACCTCTCGACGGAGAGGACAAAAAAAACGCCGATGTCAATGGGACACACGAGTGCAGAAAATCACAAAAAGCCAGAATAGAGAGCCGTGCCATCGTTCCGCAGCTTGGCGATGGAGCGTCGCTCGGATCGAGTGATACCGAGAGGGATGAAAGGAGTTCCTTCGTGTCAGGCGATCGGGAAGGCTAGTCCTAAAAAGTGGATGATCATGGCCGTTGTTCAGATGTAACAATAGGTGGAACCCTGCCTTGATTAAGATATGACCAAATAAGCCAGAATAATAACACTGAGCGTGCTGAGATTACAGTTAGGCCGGTGTTTCTTTGACGGAGGGCCAGCCACTGCGGTCGCGTGCAGAGTCTGTTTCCGGTGGCCGGAAGCGTCAACGTACGGGTGTTAGTCGGTTACTTCGGCAATACCGGACTAGAGAGACGACCTCTGTACCCTGAACCAAGCGTAATGAATGCTCGATGGGGTGAAGAGTATCTGGGGTTATCTTACGCGGTATTATTTGGCAACTAGATTTGAACTAGATGTCTTGTTCCTCGAGATCTGATGACTCTGGTGGCACACAATTGAGACGCTTTACGCGAAAAAGCTGATATGCAAGAATCCGACCTAGTCAGCTCCTACGGAGCCTTGAGTTCGAGGGTTGTTATCGAGTAAACGCTGTCAGAACTCGGACTAGTAAGCAACTGTGTACGCAATTCTTCGAGATCCTCGCTTGATCCTTCCGTTCTTTTTGTAGGGAAAGGCTAACGAGGTAATTCTCCTGCCACCCTGTCCAAAACAATCTCACCAACCTGAATTTAGGATATGGAAGACGTTAGGTGAAGTAGGCCAAATGGAGAAAATCGCAATCCGGATTGATCCCGGCCGTGTCAGCGATTTGACAAATACTTAGCCCTTTGAGTTTATGATATTTGTGGCAAGTTCATAAGGTCAAAAAAAGTCACAATAGAAAGGAAATACCTCCGTGTCAATTAAACCCTTGAAAAAAAATGCATCAAGTTTGACCTTGTGTGAAGACCCCCTATGGCTTTATTTGGCTTGCGACTTTTGAACTCGTTTGGGATTTTACAACACACATGTCACAAACTGATCAATTCACCACAACTTCGAGTCTTTATTGGAGTTTTTCTTTTTGCATGTAAGCCTTTCGTTCGATGTGATATTTGTCGGATTAAACTGTGAGACGTGGCTGACGTGAAAATAATTTTTTGGCAAGAATTGTACTCACTCTCTCACCTTCAAGACCGGTACCACTGGATATACGCACTGGGTTCATCTGGGAAATAAGAGTAAAGCCTCCGAGAGACAGTGATTTCTTTCTTTCTTCATGTGCGCGATGGCAGTCGCAGAAATCGCAGGGGGTAAAATGCAACCAGATGCAGACATTATTTACATAGCAAACGGCCGTAGCTTGATCCAAAATCTGATGTATCATTTCGACCACTACAGTCACGGCGAAAATTGTTGCCCCTACCAAAAAAGGAAATTTTGTGATGGCTCATAAAAAAACACACTGTGCACCAACCACTAGTGTGTTCTGAGCTAGAATATTGGCCAGATGCTGTATACGATTGATAATATATGCTACTTTGGTGCACCAAATCCCAGAAATTGCTCCCCTACTGGGATTTGGTGGTAGCCTGAAGATCCATATAACTGTGCGTCCAAGGCCAAGTGCATGACAAAATAGGTGGCGTTTTAGCTCATATACAACATCCGAATACCCCTCTACCCAAGTATTTTTTCCACCACACATTTATTGTGAGCTATCACAAAATTTCCTGTTTTGGTACGGGCAACAATTTTCGCCGTGACTGTACTTTTGCTCGGCAAGACGGCCGATGATTGTTTAATCTTGAGTTATCGTGATTTGTATAGACCGCCGCGGGCCGCTGAAATCAAGTAGAAAAGAAAATTAATTGCAGCTTGTCTGGCCATCGAGGATTGATTCTGTATGAGAGAGTGGGGAATGTGGATACATAGAATTGATCAGCTTCCGCGGATTCGGGAACCACCGTTTTTGTTAGCAACTTGACCTCTCTGTGCTCCCCGGTGAGCTCGGGCATCCAGTCTCTAGGGTGATCCCGCGATCCGCGCGTGCGTTCAGCCTTGCCATCATGACGGTCGGGGGGATCTTCCGAGAAGCCCAAATGATCTGCCAGTTGGCACAGTTTGTTGGCATGTCCCGTGAATGGTGTGGGAGCGGCTCAGGAACTCTCACAGAATGTCTATAAAATAAATAAACAAGTCCTTAAACGATCGCGGTGACAGCACCGGTCCAATGTAGCAGCGGTCAAACTGTCATTCGCCCCTTCCGGGTATGCTGAAAGCTAAAAAGCCAAAAGTCGTGGAAATTCGGTGGGGATGATTCAAGACAGGGCTTACGGCTACGATCACGGTTATTGCCACGAGAGGAGCTAAATCTGAATGCGATGACACTCCCAGTGAGGTACCCCACTCTTCTCGGAACATGATCCATAATTCATCTGAATGGGCTGAGCGCGTACCTATGCTACCGCGAAGATCAATGGCTTTAGGGTGGATCGTCCGGTGAATTACAGATATTATCAAGGGGAAAAGGGCTAACGTGGAGCTGGTCTGTTTCCGAGCGTTGAAGGCAGGAAACAAGCACGACGGTGGAGAAATCAACCATATATTCACTCCCAGTGGTTCAGTCATTTTGCGTTCAGAGCTTTCGCAGGCTGTGGAAACTCGGCCCCGTGGCCGAACATTCGCACCCTATAGTACTGTCGTTAATAGAAGCACGAAATACAGCACTGAGGATGAACCAGATTAGTCTTGGTTTGGGGAGAGACGCCCTTCTGCGAGATTTGTCCGTCTTGCGAGAAGCGGATCCATATCACCCAAGAATGGCAAAAATGGACCGTTATCGAAGTCAACGGAAGAGACATCTTGTATGTTCAATGTTACTTGGTTGCGACGAAACGACAACTAGCAGGACTCTGACATGAGCGATTCGGGACAAGTGAACGGACATGAACGGATCCAAGCAGGTGATTAGACTAGTAGAAGCCAAGGACAGATAATGGCGACGTAGCTGACGGGCCGGATCGCGTTGACAGTTGCCGGCTCGATCTTTTATCCACTTAACCTCCTCCCGTACGCCCCAGAGGACTGTCAATGCTGCTCCGAAGATTATTATTATTTTCCCCCTCCAACGAAGATCGACCGTTTCCGGGATGCACTGAAAGATTTTCTGGGCCCGTGAAGTTCAATCGTCGGCGTTCTCATTGTATACAGAGAAAAGAATGCGGGAGGTATTCGGGAACTTGGCAGATGGTAACTCAGAGAGTCTACAAAAATACTTGATCAGCGCGATTTATGCGGGAAGAAAATAGTCCCGCCTGCGATTTAACCCCTGGAGTCGCGAAGGGAGGCCCGGAGTTCTGCCACGCAAGCATCTGTCGAGGTCTTTCATATGAATGCTGACTGCACAGATGGGCGACGTACCGCGGCAGGATCAAGTCCACTTGGCCAACTTCCGGGCGCAGCAGGGTCGTATCCAGGTGGCCAGGGTGCATTTGGGAAATAGTTCACATTAATGTGATTTAGCAGCCGCATATCAACACCCTGGCCCTCAGCGACATTCAGGATCGACGCAGGGGCTGTACTGGAGTAGGACATAAATAATTAGTGATGACTTTGAGAGACTTAGCTTTCCGTTACCCTGAGTGGATCGCAGAAAGAATTGGTCCGGTTGTAGAGTCGTCGTACCGCCGAAGTATGCCATCGTCAAAGCTGATGCCGTCCCGCCACACCGTCAGGTGGCGGACGGCGACTCCGAGGTTACCAGCTGTATCCACATTGTTCGCCGTTGGCAACTGCCTGCCTCCGATAGTTACAGGTTCGGTACTATTGCCCGTCGCGGGCGGCAGTGGTGCCTACGGATGTATGAGCCGGTATCCGAGCACTACAAGGACATGCCCACATCCGAGTCGACCCTGTGTGACTCCGTTCCACCGCCTGGCCTAAACGAGAGCGTCGTTTGGTGGGGAGAAACCCCAGTGGACCCTGCAGGGGTGTTGAATGGCCGTGCCGCACACATCTCCGGATAAAACAAAGTCCTCGATTGCAAGCAGGAGGAGGGCGTCGAGCCTCCATCATTGATCGCTCCCACGATACTTTCTTCTCCGCACCCTTCATGGAGTATAGGGTTGATTAATCTAATGATTCACAGGCCCTGTAGTTTGTGACAAGAAGAGTTGTAGTAAGTCATTTGCTATCGCCTTTCTCCGCCATCCGATTGCCCAGGACAAGTGTCGACTTTCGAGTCGTCAGTTGTTACGAGAATCAACTTGAAGAAGAAGAAGAATCAGCTTTGTTCTGGGGTCCAGCCTACTACGACGATAAAGGCAACTGCGTGATCGGAGTCGAGAACTTTCTTTAAGTTTAAGGCGAGTGTATTTATTTAAACGATATCATTTGCGATTTGGCCCCCAAATTCCTTAGACTCCGAGAACCTGCCCGTTCCGAATCAGGTTGCCCCACGAAGACCTGGTGGGAGAATTATCCGTGCATCCACTAATCCCAGCTGAAGATAATGTTACTGTAATGGCGTTTGCAGACTTGTGGCGACTGAAATGTATCCCGCCAGACGTGCTTCCTCTCGAAAATTTTGCGAACAAGTACTTGTTCGCAGCATGCTGTCGGAGACTATCCCTGGGTTCTCGAAGGCTCGCTTGGACATACGGAGTATTGAATTTGTGACGCTGTGGATGCGGCAGAGGCTGCTGACCGCCGCTCATGGACGACGTATACTATCTCGCATTTCCCAGGCTTGCAAGTTGCTGTTGCACGAAAGCCTATCCGCTACCACGAATAGGCTCCACTCACACGACATCTCCTCGCGAAATACTGGTCGTTGTCTATGTTATGGCTACACTTCTCCAACACTGCAATCTCCCAAAATAAGTCCTTGGTGAATGATCATCTTTATCGATACCATCGGCCGTCTGCACTAATAGTACCCCGTGGCGTCCCTGCGCGTTCGACGTATTGGGGACGCCGAGACTGTTATGGGGAAAGAAAGAAAAAAATCGGCAGATTAACAGCGTGAACGGTGGAACTGTACAACCAAGTCAGTACAGGCATCCTGTAAGGTGGATTGTTTCAATTTTCCTTTGATTTTACTTATGTTGTCGCGCAATTTCATAAGAAGATTTTTCGCTCGCGTTCTGCCCAACACGAAAACATTTTACTACATAAATTTTTACACTCGACAATTAATTTAAGGCGGTGTTTTACATGGCACTTTACTCGCGTCAACTACGAAGGCACGAAGGTGTTGTTGTCGATCTGCTGTGCGATGCCCGTATACCTCCAGCGCGAGATATACGCTGGCGCAGTGCCGGTCCCGTTGTTCGCCGTCGCGTATGCGCCCACGAGCGCGCCTGTCATAATCTAAGTATCAAAGCTGAAGATCATAGCAATTGGACGTACCGGTAAATGGACCAGTGCCGCCACTCACAATCGTCGCTGGCAAAGAGCCGAGTACGACGGCGTCGTGAGCCGTGCCGTCCTGCGGCGTCGCCGAGAACGTGTAGTGTGTGTCGTTATTCGCGCGGATGGTGAGGGTGATGGGGCCATGCCAGGAGGTGGGGATACTGTGGATCACTGGGGGAGGTGGCGCCATGCCCAGGTTGCCGCCGCCGCCGGTGCGGAGACGCAGGTGGGGTGTAGCCGGACCCTTGGTGCTACCGGACAGCAGGACAATCCCTAGGTCGAGGTGTTGCGACTGGGTGAGGAAGACCGTAGCGCCAGCTTCCTCGTTGATGTCGGTCGGTGCGAAGGCAACGTCGATGCTGAATTCGAACAGAGTGTCGGTCTGGAGACGCATGATCAGCGAGATCGGGTCTGAACCTGTGCTGATATCTGGCGACGGTCGAATGCGCAGCGTGTGGGGGTGGCCAGTGGGGGATACGGTGAAGGAATCGAGATTGGGCCACCGCCAAAAGACTAGGTTCGACGGAATAGCGCTCCCGGGGGCAAAGTCGAAGACATCGGGTGTGCCGTAGATGGACCCGGTGCCCCTAACGTCTTTCGACACCGGAAGCGCCCATGCGCTCTCGCTGCCGCGGACGGGTGAAATAACAGGGAACTCGCCCTCGGCCCACGTCGCGGGCGTTATGACCATCTCGCGCCCCATAGGGTAGTTGATCCACTCCGGCC